>VXBC01004931.1:701851-827712 GCA_013399945.1 Ploceus nigricollis | reverse complement strand
CGCCGAGGCCGCACACCCGCTGCTCCAGCCAGGGCCTCCGCTGGATACAGCCGCGCCTCGTTAAAAACCAGCCCGTAAGGAATGACCGCTAGCACACTCACACACGTGTTTGTCACATTACCCCGTGACGCCCTGGAACGCAGAAAACAAGCTCATTTAAAAAGAAAGGATCATAATATTCTTAAGAGGTAGGTGAAGAGTCTTCTACTTACATTTTTTCTATTAAAGGGACAAAGGAAAATAGTCACAGATGTGAAGAGTGTTACTAGCCCAATTAAACCAGTTCTATTATCCATGACTCACAACCTGTGCTTTTGCATGACTACTACAGCTTCACTTTGTTAAACACTGCGCGTTTCCCGCTATCACCCACAATAAAGCTTACAGACACTAATTGACAGCGTAATCATTCCATCTTAACCCTTCAATGTACCATTCAACCATCAGAGCGCCTTACTGCTCAGGTCTTTCTTGTTAATTAAAAGGTTTCTTTATTGAAAAGAAACTGCAGAACTGCAGAGCCTCTGGTAAACTAAGCATCTGTCCTCCATGAATTTTATTTGTAATTATTAACCTGGAATTTAGTCTTACCAGTATTAACTAGCAATCGAGCAAGCTAGAGTAAGGAAAATGGTAAAATAAGGACTTTTGGAAAAAACTCTAATAGCTTCTCTTCAGATAATTTTCAATAATAAAAAAATTCATGTAAATCAGAGTAATCTGGGCAGCTCAAACTGCAAACCTGAAAAAAAAATCTAGTTGAGCAAAGAATGGCTTTAATTTCACTGATCTCAGTCATGCTTGAACGGAATGATGAAAAAGTAACATGACTGCACCTCCTCACAAATGCTCTTTTTTCCTGTTAGTTTAATATGGGTAATGAGATGTGATAAAAGAAACAGTGTAGTTCAACACAGAATTTTGAAGCTAGGAAAGCTGCAAGATGTCTTTCAGAATATGAATATTTAAATATTCCTTACATTTCAGAGTGTCACTCTGACTAAAAGAAGGTGTCCTTAAAAAGTATAATTAAAGCACTTGTTTCAAGTGTCTCTGACAAACAGTCAGTGAAACAAATCCTCTTGAGAATGACCTGCATCCACAAGGACTGAGAGAGAATTTTGACTGCAAGATTTGTAGGGCTTTTGTGGTTACAAAAAGCTTGCAAGCTGTTATCCCTCTTCTCTCCATTCCTCATATGAGGTTTTTGAGGGAGACTGGAGTGACTTGAGAATTCAAGTCACTTCCAAAAATAACAGCTTTTGAGAAGACATGAACTTAAACCATCCTTCTAGATACTAAATACTGTATAAATCTGTAGGATACACTGATAAAAATTTGACACTGAAAGAAATACGCTTTTAACCAAGCA
This sequence comes from Ploceus nigricollis, assembly GCA_013399945.1. Taxonomy (NCBI): domain Eukaryota; kingdom Metazoa; phylum Chordata; class Aves; order Passeriformes; family Ploceidae; genus Ploceus; species Ploceus nigricollis. Next base: position 826,340 of record VXBC01004931.1, on the reverse strand, counting down.
ACTTTCTACCTTGTCAGAGATTTAGTTAATGAAGTGCCTATTCACAGCATAGTTCAATATTTTTCAGTCAACTACAGACATTTCAGCAGACAGCATCAGTGAAGCTGACATGACCAGGCACCAACAACACCTTCTCCTGTCCATGACACACTTCGAGGTCCTTCATAGAAGATTCCATTACTACCACATGTAATCTAACCTTGAAGTATGACACAATTAACTGCTGAAAGTTTTAAACTGTCATTAGAGCATTTAGGGCATGATGCAACAAAGTTGCTGAAACAGATACAGGCTCTTATATCCTAGTGGACTGCAATTTGGAGTGTAGCTGCTGTCTCTCAGTACAACATTCCTCACAGCAGCTGGGGTTGTTCTTCACTTGTTCATGGAGAGTAAAGGAAAAAAGTAAGCCAAACTGCGTTGTAATGAACAAGGCTACATATTATTCTAACTAGTTCTACCCTTTTTGGAGTAAAAGTTCTTCAATCTGCTTCAGCACTAAATCCTTATACATCCCTTCCCATTACCCTCCAACAGGACATGGTTCTGCCATATTACACAGATCAAGAACACTCAAGCAAATCCAGAGTCTACTCACATCAGTTTTTAATGACACTTTGTCCAGAATCTCTTTGCCACTTCTGCATTTACCCTGTTGCAGAAATCATTAGGAAGTGTCACATCGAGAGGCCACTGGCCCAAACATCTCTATTTCAGCTGTGCACAGCAATAATGAGATAGGTAATGATTTATTACTACATATATAAATATATATAAACTAATGAGACCTCCAAATCAGAGGTAAATCAGTGACTCATGAATTTTTTTCTTGACAGGGGTCACCAAATTCTAGCAAAATTACTCTTACTTTTAGAATGAAGTGCCATTGAAAGGTAAATTCCCTCCAATACTGTATCTTATCACAAAGTGATTCAAGTTTTGAAATAATTTTTATTTAAGTATGACATTCCAACTTTTCAGGTTTTTAAATATTAAAATATATTACATTATATTATAGATTTCAAAAGAGTTAAGTTTGACAAAACATTATCCATAGCTTTGGGACCACTTTGCTTTTTGTAAACATCCACCTCACCACTAAATGATGAGCTGCAGGAAGGCAGAGGGGAATAATTCTTTAGTACACTTCTTTCTCAAGCTGCATATCTTTAGAGACAGAACAACTGCTGTGCTGTATACTCATTCACAACAACTTATACTAGAGGAATAAACCATTTATAAGCACATACACATTTCCAACAGAAATCATACTACTGCAGCATGAAACTGTAGAATCCTTGGCTACCAGGAAACACAATAACAATCCCATCATTTGGTAAATGTGGCATATACAGAGGAGCAGCTACTCTGTACTGAACTATACAGACAGGAAACCACAAGACACAGGGAACTACAATCCCTCCACAATGAATATATAATTTTACTGAGACTAATCCTTTTATCAATTAGGAAAAAATGGAAATGAGATAACCAGAATGCTTCCTGTTTAGCTTAGGACACATGCCAACCCAGTAAAAATCAGATTTGCACGGTCATACAGACCACACTGTGAAAGTATCAGAAGTAAACAGGCTGCAAGTGCTCCATGTACTGACTTGAACTTTACATTAACCTGTGTCAACATCAAAACTGAAGCAGGAGATAAGACAGCCCCAAAGAAAGTGCATTTGTGTTCTGCTTTCAGAGCAAGATCCAAACCTGATGGAGTGGATACAAGGTAACTTGCACTGGTATTGTGTTGTGTGAATACATCCTGCCTATCAATCTCCTTGAAACTCTGATACAGAAACTACTGCAACAAAAGGACTTAGATCTTGAGATGAAAGTATCTGAACTGCAGACTTAAGTAAACCTCCAGAGAGATGAGCTGTTTTCCCTCACCTGACATCCATATGCTCTCAGAGTCTATGCAGGTATCACTGGAGACAGTGGATTAATTGTTACTTGGTAAGTCTTGACCAGGGAATATCTCACAACTGCTATCTATCAGTGTCATATAATAATCTGGTTGAACATAACTTTTTTTTAATAAGGTGAGTAACATTAAATATAGTTAAAAAGTGATATTTTTTAGCAGTAAGACAAAATTGTGAGCACAATAAACACAAAAAGCAAAGATTTAATATACTTGCTACAACATATTATATTGCTCAACTCCTGAATGAATTTATTTGCATACACCTGCCCTTACATGGAAAATGCAATATTTATCAAAAGATGTTACAAACTTTTACAATGTATCAACCACTGCATTACTGTTGTCCCAGTAAACCTATACACACTAGTTATGTGTCCAAGAAGACCTCTTGCAGACAGATTTATCACCACTGCGGGGAGTGAAAACACCCCAACCTTTAAAACACTTCTTAAAAGATAAATCAGTGCTGATACACAGATTTATCTTGCAGACACAGATTTATCACCACTGCGGGGAGTGAAAACACCCCAACCTTTAAAACACTTCTTAAAAGATAAATCAGTGCTGATACACAGATTTATCTTGCAGACACAGATTTATCACCACTGCGGGGAGTGAAAACACCCCAACCTTTAAAACACTTCTTAAAAGATAAATCAGTGCTGATACCATGTGCCTAACAGCTTTAGAAATGGATGTTTCATCAACAAGAATGACACAGGTAGCATAAGACCTCTCATATTTCTGCCCAGAAAATGGTATTGTGGCTAGAATACCTGTGTAGCTCCCAAGTTCTACTGAGCATGACCAGAGTTCTCACCAGTAACAATCAAGATTCATCCAAGAACTGCAATGAACTCATTTCCTACTGCTGGCTGAGACAGTCTTGCATACTGAAGCAGAATCTAAATTCACAACTTCAGCTGAAGAAGGTCTGGTATCTTACCAGTCAGACAGTTCAGCTTTTGTGGCTTAGGCTTAAACCTCCTGGCCAACAAACTGCCACCCACAGAACTGCACTTCTGCATCCTGAATGATGGACTAAAAGACACCAAAGTTGAAGCTCATTCTGGTGAGGTAAAGGAGTGAGCTTGTGTAAGGTAAATGAACAAAAATAAGGATCTCTGTATTTGTGAAAGCCAAGTTAATATGATTGTTAATATCCAAACAAGTTTTCATGACAACAAAGAAATGCACTTGACCATTTACAGCAAAACAGATTTATACAATAACAAGTAACTTATGGCCTTGTCTACCTGCAAATGAATTCCTTCAGCAGGTACACACGATATATTGTTCAGTCATAAAAATATATATATTATCTCTTTCCTTTAACATTTAGGTATATAAATATTTTACTGAAGAACATGCATCATTTAGATAAACAGTTGCAAGAACATCCTCTGAAAACATAGGGTTCTTTGCCATTTAGCAATATAAAACGATTACATAAACAGCAATTGAAGTCAAGACAAACCAATACAGCAGTAAGCAGTTCATTGTGTGCTAGTCCAAAGCACCTTTTGCAACAGATTATATAATACATACACACAGAGAATGCACTGTGATGGAGCACAAACAGCATCGTTCCATCTGCGGATTCTTCAGTCTTGTTTGGACTCCAAACTTACTGTTCACTTTTCTGCTCTTGTTTTCCATTCAGCTCTTGGTCAACTCTGCTTAGCAAAGAAAGTAGTAAAATTAAACTATGTTAACACAGTTTGATAGCTCATATTATTAAAAAAATTATTAACAGGAAAACACAAAGCTTTTACATGGGAAACGTTTTAGTAAATAAATATTAAATTAAGGTTTTTATTTAATGTAGTCATGATGTTTGGGTTCTTTTCAATATCTATTTTCCTACCACCCCCTAGAAATTAATTAAAATTGTTAGGAAACCATTTAAGTAACTACAGCACTTGAGAGGAAGCATTTAAAAAGTACAAGTGAAGTTTGACTACAGAATTAAAAAACATGGCCTGTGCTCAAAGTCACAAATGCAAGCAGGAACACAGTACAGGTAACATGACAATACTGGCAAGCACTACCATTCTGCTGAATTCTTAAGCACTGAATTACCTTCTTGGCTTAATTACTATACCATTAAAGGTAACAGCACTAGCTGACTTAACAAAAGTGAAGAGGCTCCTTAACTGCAATATTTTTTCTATTGCCTTCTAAGACTCTTGCAATTACCCTGGAAAAATTCACCATCATGCTGATAAAAAGTGGGTTTGGTTTTGTACCTTATTTTTTACTGTCTGCCTTGGGACCAGCAAACAAAATGCTGCTTTGCAGAAACCAGGAGAAGATTGGAAGCCCTGCACAAAATGTACTTTTCCTCTTTACAGTGAGAACAAGCTACAATCTTGATAACATCTTCTGGCAAATAAGTTGTGCATGGAGGTAAATTAATTTTAAAACCAACAGCAGTTTTAAAGTGAGAGACTACCTCTAACAATCTGTCTAACATACCTGTCCAGTCTCTCAAACTATAACCAGCCAGATTTTCAAAATGATAGAAACAGCGACAGCTCCTTTGGGCCACAAATCCATAAAAAGGAGCTGCTTTTCTACCTGATGGAAGGCTCAGTATCCAATTCTGCCTGTGATCTCTACATCTAATTTTCACTGAAGAACATATTACTTTTTACAAAAGTGATGGTAGTATAGGTGACATTATCAACAGGGACACTAAAAAGTGCTTGTTTTACTGGAGATTTTTGAATTGGAGTAATTCCTGAAGAATGTTCAGCACATCACTAGATTTACATGTGAGCTTCCAGACATAATTTAAATTCCTTTTACTTCAATCTCAGTATTCCTCTACCCAATTTAGACAATAAACCTTCCTTAACAGTTAGGCACACAAAGGAAAAGTAATTAAAAAAACTCCAAAGTTAGTAGCAAAATCTTTCAGTCTCTTTGTTAGTGAGTGAAAAAATTACATATCCATTCAAAAAATTAATCAGCTGTGGAATAGCCTGAATAGTTAGCAGGAGACTGGAAATTAAGAAAGGAGAAATCCAGTATTTATTAGGAAGGAACATAGGCACTGCAAATACAAACAGCACTAAACTACTAATTTAGATTGCATCTATGCAAGTTAATAACTAAAAAGGTAGAAAATATCAAAAATACAAGATTCAATATTAGAACTTCTTACGGAGGTGCATCTCTGCTAATGCATAGCTACAGCTTAGCACCTAAATACAGCTCATCTCCAGAGATCAATTCCTGTTAGAAACAATGACATTTGCTTTAATGGGTTCATACAGAAGCACTACTTTTGCCTCTTAAAGACTTCAAGTTGAGAACCCGTGTATCCCCTTAAAAGTGAGCATCTCACATAAAAGTGTAATAGAAACTATTTGCAAATAGCTGTCTGAACACCCAGGGTGAGTTCTTACAGATTCCATACTGCCTGCAGGTACAGTATAGTTGCTGTCATGCATAAACACTTGGGCACTAGTGCATGTTTATATTTACAAATGCTTATTCCTTTACGCAAGCCAATCAGCTGGGAGTTAGTTGCAGTGCAAATTGTCTTATCTAGATGCAACCCTAATCAAAAGATGAATATACCTTTTCTGTTTCTTTCTAAACTTTTCTTCTTCATACCTTGGTGAGGAAAAGTTTTATTTCAGTAAATATAACATATGAAGGCCAAAATCAACAGAAGCTGCAAACCAGCATTGGTGTCAATAGAATTTGCAGAAACTTACCAAATTTTGAAACTGATATAATTAAGAAAAAACCACACTGTACCTCCAACATTTATTAGCATTAGAAAACCCATTAAGATTTAGTTACTATGACATAGCAAATGAATTTGATACGACCTCTTGTTCAGAGTTAGCATACATCACTAGAATTTAAAGTCTGTATCCATAACAGTTTGAAGCCAGATATAATCCTCCACAGAAATCTGAGAATTAACTCTTTAAGTTAACCATGTCCAGACTTTGCAGAACAGTTAAAGGTTCATCAATACAGAGAGAAATCTTTTAAAACTCAGAATGACAGTCTGAATATTCATAACACACCCATAAAACCCCAGTAAAAAAAATTCTAAAGACAGCACAAGGCTGCCTCAGCTTTGTCATGTTTCACTCCCACCCCATGAAAACTGTTTTTCTGTCTTACACAGTTAAATTGTGGAACTGACAGCAGCTGGATGTCTACTGAAATAACCAGCCATCTGCAGGGGGCACAAGGCTTTGTCCAGCATGGATGTACTCTCAGTGACACTGGGCCACCTTCCCCCAGTCTGTCTCACCTATTATGATGCAGACAACACAGGGTTTGTGTGTCATACCCTCTAATGGGCTGTCATCAGGATTGTTAGAGTTTTCATCTGGTTTTCTTAAGACCCAAGTTTATGGTTTCTACTCTATTACTGCATTCACAAATGCTTTTGACAAAAGGATCATCATCTTGTTTGACAGCAGAATTGTGCTGATGTTAAAATGGCTATTTTTATCTGGATGGGAAGGAAAAAAAAATACACTGATGCTGTCTTCATTTCTTTACCAAAGAAGTGTAGAACTGTAGTGGGTAGGGATTCAGTGTTTTCCCATCACTGCTTTTCTTTCAAATGAAAACCCAATCCAGGTGATATTTCAGCACTTAACTTGTTCCACATTTTAATTAAAATGCTTTAAAAGACATTATAAATAACTTCACTATCAACATGCCAAAAATTTCTCACTCACAAGCCAGTTTAATATACACACTAAGGTGCAGAGCAACTGGAATGAGACCTTCTCTAATAAGGCTTAATTCACACATCACAACTTAGTAATTGCACAAAGCTCCACTGTGAAAATGACTATACATTAACATTTTGGCTGTCCATGCTACTCCATTCCAAACTGCCTTTAGCAATGAGGTCACACATGGACACTCCTCCTAGAGAGAGCAATAATCTCAGTTAAGTCATTATGTGCCAAGTGTTACATTCAAACCAAACACTGATTACATCTACCAGTCCTAAACCATGATCAATGTAGAAGATGTTGGAATAATAAAACGTACTGTTTTATGCATTCTGGGATGCCAACGTATTCCATGGGGATGAGTTCAGCTAGTTCTGCCAGGGAAAAGACATACCTAATTTTTTGGCTGAATTTTGAGCTGTGGAAGAACAAATGCAGGGTACAGTTACAACTCTAAACGTTTTTCACTAGGTCAATATTAAAACAGTCTTTAAGTTCAAAGCAAACAGTTGTCAGAATTATTTATGAAAAAGCTTCCAGAGTATTACCTAATAAAAGGTTTTGTGATGGCCAGGAGAGTTCTGATGAACCATGAAGGATGAACGATGATTAACGACTTCAGATTTTTCCTTAACCTGAAGGATTTAAACAATGGATAATCACTAGAACAAAAAGGCAGCATGACCAGAGGTTTTGGAATATGTAAGAAGTATGTTTTTAGAAGCACAACTGTCACATAAACACAGTATTCTGACATCCCATTATTAGAAGTCACCCTCCATCAGAGGAAAAAATACTACACAACTGTAAAATAAAAACTAAAGATTCAGTATCAATTTGACAAGGAAATACCATTCCAAGGAGAAGCTCCTTTGAATTGTTTTACAGAACTAATGATGAAGTGGTTGACAAAGGACCTCTCTTATTAACCTTGTGTTAATACATTAACTTGTAAGGATATTCTAGAGGGTAACAATATTCACTATTCTAAGAGTACTATTTTCACTAAAAAAACACCCTGAGAACAGCAGCAACAAAAAGCATACACAAAACCCCAACTAACCAAAAAAATCCACCACACGACACTACCCAGGCATGTTTGTAGCATCATCCCACATTGCCTAACTTAGGAAGAGGTTTTCAATACACCAATTTCCTTCATCAAATCTTAACCAGAACAGATCACATTAAACAGCAGTTTTTTCCTAAATATGTCTATCTCTGAGCATGTGAATATTGTAATGAAATATTGCAGAGCTTCTTACCTTCTATCAATTTGCTGGTAACATTTCCTAAGCCAGCCTAAACTTGGCATTTTTCTCCGTGTTGTTGCACCATTCAGGTAAACTATCATATAGTTCTCTGCTACTAACAGCTCTAAAGTGCCAATTACATACCTGGAAAGACAAGCAAAGAAAATTTTACTATCCACAATCTTCATGTGAAAGTAATTCCTAGTAAAGCTCAAATATATTAAAAATAACAAAAACCCAGAAAGGCAGAGGATGACTTACTTAAATAGATTGTCCATTAGGTATCTGTAGTTAGGCTGGCTGCTCTCAGGCATGAAGCAAACAGCAAACACAACAATGGCATTTAACCCATCACCATAATAACCTAAAACCAAAAAGAAGCAGCAGTAGTGACAAAGGTGACAATACACTGACTACATTTACACAAAGCCAAGCACATTCAGTAAGCTTTTTCATTGTTTACCTTAAAGAGATGTACACACATCCATATGGACACATTCATACAGTTACAGAAAACATCAAGGTTACTTTTTCAAGTTTGTCTACTTCTAAAGCAACAGCTGAAGCTGATGTCAAACACTGTATCTATAACCAACATTTCAGTGTAGAACCTCAGTATATTTAATAATATCTTATGTTCTTAAAGTTTAATCAACTTTTCTTCCAACCTAAACTTCACAGACTGGTGGAAAGAGTCATGAATTGATTTCTGCCTTAGCAGATCAATAGTTAATGTTTTCAATAGTCTAGAAACCAAAAAATTAGGTAGCAGTGACACTGTAGGATAGAGTAAATATATCTTATTACATAGGTGCATTTTAGTACATGTGACCATGTGTACATTTTGGAACTCTAGTTTAATAGAGAAAAAATATTAAATCAACCATGTCTTAACACTGCAACAAATGAATTACCACAAGTCTTTATGCCCAAAGCTCTTCCTCTGCCTCCCCATCTCAGCTTAAAGAAGTAGTTGCTCAACAGTTCCCCACAGCACATCAGCAATCCTTACCACCATGACTGATAACTTTTTTGTACGGTTCTATTGCCTTCATGTCCACCCTATGGTCCTGTTCTCCGATCCTGAACATTCGCCAGCGGCGACCGTCATCCTTCTCCTCTGCCACAGTGTACTCAGCCAGTGATCCCTTCCTAATGACATCAGTAGTTTTTGGTTTTGGAAGATCATCTGCCAAAAGGAGAACATGTTGAAGACCCATTATGAATACCATGCATAGTGACAATCAGCTACAACACAAGTTAACCACTTTGCTATCTAATCTATTTTGGCATTCTTCAGCCAGTCAGACACACCAGCTGATGTCATGGATATTTCATTAACATACTCATGTTGGCAGTTATCTGTTGACTGTAATTTTCTCTATTACAAGTATGTGAAAAATTTCCATTCATGGAGAAGCCTAATTAATTGTAGGCTTTCAGAACACAGACCTCAATGAATTTCACCAAAATAGACAAAGTGGTTAACTCCAATGAGAATTACAGAGGTTGATCACAGATTTACATGAAGCATGATTTAAAACATTGAGGTACCTTGCAAGCAGACATGCAGACAAATCTATTGGAAATTAAATCTAATTCACGTGTGCAATCAAAATATATGAAATTTGTGCTGACAGGAATCTGTAAGACAATTTGCTCCAATGAAATTATGATTCTTGACTTTGTTGCATGGACCTTACCCAAAGCGAGAAAAACCTACTGCAAGTTAGTTGTCTGTTCCCGAAACAAAGCTGTTAATTGAAACTATCCTTCCAGGAAAATGAAGGCAGCAGCATTAAAGGAAGAAAAGACAGAAACCCTTTTCAGCCACTTTTAAAAACAAGACACAAACATCCGGAACATTTCCTTCACATCACTGCAAAAGTAACCCTAAATACCAATTCTTCTTCATTAAAACAGTGAAAATCCTTTTACAAATTTAAACACACAGTCTCTGTTAAGAAAACTTCCACTGCAATATGCCTTTAGCTATTTAAAAACCAAAACCACCCCCTTATTCTAAAGAGTGTTTCTTTCTCCACAGGTAGTGTTTCAAACGTAACAGGGAAAAGAGAACTTCCTGTTTATTCAGGAATTTAAATTATTTTATTTTCAGGATGAGAAAATAATAATTGGGTTTACGTATTTACTTATTAGAGACATCCCTAAATAATGAAGTTTACAAATGTTAGAGACTCCAACAATTTGCCCAACACAACTGTTCTTGGCTTCCATAAAGAGGGCCTTAAGACATCATTAAATTCCAAGTTTAAAATTTGTGCTTTAAGTCCTACACAAAATGTTTCTCTCAAATAAAATTTGTTAGAATCTCAAGGTTTTGCCTGTAAGATATAACACCTATTAATGTCTTAAAACTGAGATCATTACTAGTGTGGGTATAGCTACTTTAAATTCCTACGAAATCATTTCAGAATTCCTTGACATAAAATAGAGGCTCTTCTACTGCCTCTAGTCAGTCTGGAAATACACATATTCTAAGGCTGAGCTTTTGGCATTCTCACCACAGGAAGATTTGAGATCAGGTATTACTTAGGATTTTTAAAAATACTATTCAGTCCTCTTTAAATTGCAATTCAGCAATTTCTGAGTAGCTAATCTACATCCCTTTGTTTGGCTCCCTCCATTTAAAACTCATTTCATGTAACACATGTAAAATACCTTGGGTACTTTTTTATGTTGAGTGATTCTTAAAAACTTACTGCAGTAGAGGATTTTCCATAACTTCAAGTCTTATAGATGCATATGCAGATGATCTTCACCTAAGTTTACCTGCAGTTACAGCTAGTAACTGTTTGCCTGTTTACTAATCAGATGAGGTCTGATTTGCTCTTTAAAAAGTCACTGCATCTATTTCTAATTCCTAATCTAATCACTCCCTTTTATTTCTCCTCTTGTACTATTGAATCATAGCTATTTCTTACTAGAGAAACAGTTGACCTGCACATAAGAAAATATGTGTCAGACAAAAGAAGCAAAATACTCACCTTCCCATTCAAATTCATTGCTATTTTCTGAAGGAGTATCTAAATCATCCAAATCAATCTCTCCACTCTCATCCAAGTCATCGGACAAAACAGATTCCCCACTGGGATCCAAAGTTAAGCTAATATCTGGAGCCATTAGTTTCTTCCTCAATTTGGTTCCATTACCCTCAGTATCTAAAGAAAGCAAATTATTTATTTTCAAAACTAAAGCAAGTTTAGATAAACATATTACTAAGACAGAAGAGCACAGTCCTTTCTCATAATGCATTATAAATGAATGCCCATAATTTAAACAAGGTATCTTTGGAGTAAGACTTTAATAGGGGATGGAAAGAACAGCAGGTAAAAGTTCTCAAGTTACCCATTGCACACACACAGTCTGAGCAGGGTGGTAGACACTACTACCCCTGCCTGCTGCATCCAAGTGTCCCAGGAGCTGCTCCAGACATTACACTGAATAAATCTTGCAAATAATACAACAGATTCATGTCCCTAGCATTTGCTTTTGTTAAGGTTTCAGTGACATCATAACTATCTTTGATAAAATAGAAAATAATATACAAGCTGGAAAAAAAAAAAAAAGACTGACAGACAACAGTGAGGACATAAAATTAAAGAATCTGTTCTGTGAATACACAGAATGCTTCAAGGTACAAGGCAAATATTGGCATGATTTAGACAGGAGTTGAAAGCAAGGAATAAAATCAGATTACCTGTCCAGCACTGGAAATGCTGCACGTAAAGCAGATAGACAAAATAAAAAAAAAAATTAAATGTAAAAACCTCCAAAACTCCAACCAATGAAACAAAACAAAACAAAAAAAAAAACCCAACAAAACCCAAAACCTCCAAAACAAAACAAGCAAAAAAATCCCCCCAAACCAAGGAGCTTTAAAGCAGCCATTTAAGTAGGAAGCAGTCAGTGGAATGTTCTTACCGGCTTCACTTTCTGTTCCGGCTGCAGCCAATGCATCAGACTCAACAGGATCATCCTCTGGCAGGGGCCTGGGACACAAAGAAATTATTGTTACAAACCTGCTTTTACCTTTTTTTTTATGCCATATATTAAGACTTACACATTACTACAAAAACCCACTGTAAAGTTAGTACTGAATTAACTTTACCTATAGCCTAAGTTCAAGCTTTCAGTTAACAAACACCAAGGCAGCAGAAAATTCATTTACAGCATTCAAGTGACTGTCCCATCCTGTGACAAATACCAAAACACTGACTACTACCAATGTGTCATCCTTAAGAAAACTTGTCATATTCTTGCTTGACAAAATTTGACTTGAAATAAATTACAGGAGTAGTTTAGTCATGTTATCATAGAATGCGTCTAAAGCCGATTCAATTTTTTTGTAGGCCCAAGCATCAGTAGCAGCATTAACTTTTAAAGACTTTCCTCAGAAATTTTGCTTAATGAAATATTTGGGCCATGAGGCACTGGGAGTAATATGCAAACAATGTAGTTGCAAAATATTATCACAGGAAATAAACAAAGCCAAGCTTACAAATCTTCATTTCAGAAACACTGGAAATGTCAACAGTGGCAATCCTGAAGAAATATGCCACAAAACCTTTTCAAAACTGCTATATTGATGGAAATCACTTGAAGATTATTACTGAGTATTAGTTCATCAGGAAGACCAAGAGGTAGCTTATTGATGATGTTATGTGTTTGATCCAAATTACTTTAAAAAAGAATTCAAAACCTTGGAAAATCTTCATCTTGCCACTCTTCCTTAAACTCAACCCCTTCCATTCTCCAGCTAACTTGAATTGCTAACAGAGACTCCTGATCAGGCAGAACCTCTGGTCTTCAGCACAATGGGCTAAAGAGGAGCTGCAGGAACATAACAGAAGGTGTTAGTTCAATACTGTGGTAATTCCCATACTTGCAACACATCCTTTAACTTATTATCAAGTTGAGGTATTATGCAGAATAAAAACAAAAAATACAGGGAAAAGTTTTTTGTTTGTTTCCATTTTACTTTTTTTTTTTCCCATACAAAACTCCTTATGGAATAGTTTATCATACAATAATTTACGTTGGAAGGGATTTAATGCAGTCAAGGAGGATCAACCCCTCAGTTAAAATTAAGGCCTTGAGCAACCTGTTCTATCATTTATGATTACACCAGTTCATTCCAAAATGTAAGAAACCTGATGTGTCTCTAGATTCTATAGGAGGTAATTAATAAGTGTATATTTTGAGAAAAAGTCCAGATGGTCAGATCTCAACTACAAGCCATTTAAAAAGAAAAAAACCCCAAACAACCCAAACACTTTAAAGATAACTATTTAAGACAGTGTTTTTGGAGAACTCACCCTATGATGTGCAAGTAAAGGTGTAGTTTTTCAGGCTCACCCATCACCAGCAACGAGGAATCCCCAATAATAGAACATGGTAAACCATTCTGCTGACATAAAAGTCCAAATCAGGTTAAGCTCTTGGCTGTGTTGGCTCTAAAGATTGGCAGAAACAGGTAAACTTATCAATGAAGGTATTAAGAAAACCAACATCCATCAAAACAAGAAATTATGGTATTTTGCAAAGAACCAATCAACACAGAACAGCAGTAAGTACAAAGTTTGAATACTGCTTATTAACCCAGAGATACAATTTTTTTTTACATGGCTGAAAAACAAATTACACTTACTGTTCTGTAGAACCAGCTTTCCTTTCATGACAAATCAAATTTTTTCTTCTCCTGACTTGATTTTAAAATGTCCTGCAATGCTTAAAGCTACACTACCCAAGTTGATTAATAAAGAAAAATTAAGTGATCTTTTTGTAAAACTGCATTATTAGAAATTAAGCACTAATGATCTCAATTTAAGCCTGTTTTACTGACATTTTCCTGCTTCCCTCACCCAGAAAATTTAAATAAAACTTCTAGAAGGTAGGAACCTAATTCCTCTTAAGGGCCAGACTCTCCTTGTTTGAGACATTCAGCACCTGCACCTCTCAGTTGTTGTTGTTCAGCAGTGTGAAGAAGTTGCCCCAGCCAGTGTCCTCCCAGCTCTCCCTGTTTGTCCTGACTAAAGCACTGCTTGGAAACAAGTCCTGCCTCTCACCAAGCTGAAGATGTACTCAGCATACAAGGTGTGGATACTCCTGGCCACCAACCTGCTGGCTGCAACAGTGGGTTTTAAATATTTGCTCAGAGGGAAGATCCCATTTGGATCAGTAGTAACAGTGAATGTGTGCAGAGCTCTCTATGCATTTGTTTCAGGACACTGAGATGAAGCCCAAGGAGTTTCCCCAGGGGCCCTCAGCAGTCAGGAGAAGGCAGTGATGGAAGAAGGCTGCTGGTTCCAGCAGCATGGAACAAACCAGCTGATGCAAATATGCAGGTGACTATAAACCTGAGAGAAAATCTTAACTCATGACTTCACTGTTAAAGGACAAAAAATTGGCAGTCAAAACACCCAAATATCACCCCCTCCAAGCCTGTCACTGTGCTGGTGGCTGTGAGATGCTCCCCTTGAGCTCACCTGCACTGCATTCCCTATACAGTTCTCAGACAGCTGAAAGCAAGGCTTTGCTCCAAGACTTGAACAGTTTTCTTCCCACACTTTTGAAGAACACCAAATACCAAGTACCTATTAATTTCAAATGGACAGCCTTTCAGTGCAGAAGCATTTCTACCTGCACTTACTTCGTCACACTGGGATAAACCTGTTGTACTAAGACAAGAGTTTAAAAGCTACTGGTGCTGTTACCTAAGCTTAAGATGCTTTTATGGAACACTCCTCACAGTGCTTGCAGAATTCTCAGCAGCAGCTTCTCATTAAGGTAGATTATAAAGCAATAATTTGCTAAGTACCACGTAGGACACCTGAAAGCAACTTACAAGGCAAGCTTGGAGTTCAACTTCAAATAAGAGGAATTTAGGTTTTCAGCATCCCACTTAACACACACACTAAGTAGCTGTTGGATGTTTTGACTTCAAGTCTCACCTGTAAAATCACTATCATTCATCAACTAGAAGAATGAGAAATCAAGAAGGAAGGGTAATCTTTTCAAGAAAGTTAGAAAAGTGATGACTTCAGAGCTATTTTACACCAACTAATATAAATGCTTACTAGCAGGCAAAAAAAATACCTACTTCTGCTTATACAAACTAAAGCTGAGTTTAGAATAGTCTTTCTACCCCTGCTGTGGCAGTGCTGACATGTTTTTAAAATGCCAAAGCCGTTTTAATTCAGCTGTAAATCTAAAAACGTAAGTTGGAAAATGTAAATTTTAATAATGCAAGTATTTATCAGTCATGTAGAAAAAAAAGCAAATAATTTCTACCTGATCCTAGCACTCTTCATGGCCAGCTCAAAAAGGTTTGGTTTCTAGGAACAGCAAGCCTGATCTTATCCTCCATTGTTCATTACTTTCTATTTTGCATAAAGAAATTGAAGATGGAGAGTTATCTAAAGGTCAGAAACTTCAACACATCAAAGAATATCTGGATGCAGAGTTGCCAGGAGTTCTGCTCTCCTACTGGATCCACTGGACTTAATACTCTACAATGCCTTTTATATTTTCAAGTATCTCAACAGGCAAGTTATGGTATTACAAAAAAGGAACACATCATTCAAACCCACTGCTCTTTCACTACAGCTAATGAACAAATTTCCATTCCAGAACAGCAGGTTAAACCTACTTAAGTTTGCATCTGAAGAATGTCACTGCTTGCACCAGAGGTCAAACATCAGTGTTTTCATCCTTTTTTCCTAGAAGAATAGATAATTTTCAGAGTTCTGTCATTAATACCAAGCTGCCTTAGCTAGTAGGTTCTGGCATATCAAGACAACAGTGTTAAGAAGCCTGTTAAAAATTGCCATTTATAAAAATTCACAGTACAGCTAAACAGAGACTCAGGTCTGTCCCAAATACCTAAAAAAAGGGGTAGCAGCAGGGGTGGGACAGAAGGACAACAGAAAGCATGAGGTCATTTTACTCATTAAGTTAAAGGCTGCTTGCAAAAATTATTATTTAGGTTTTCACCTCTGAGTTCTCAGGCAAACATACAAATAATTACAAGCCCGACATTTCCATGGTCACATCTGCCTATCCAATACAAACACCTATGTTCAGTAGTTGATCAGCACCCCTGCATCTATAATAGAATAAATACAAAGTTTAACTTTGCAGGACAATTACAATGCCAAGCATTTTTACTGAAGAATAAACCTGACAGGCAAAGAACAGAAAGCTGTTTCCATCTCAAAAAGTCAAAATCAACTTCAAAACAAGGTTAGCCTACATTTCCCCTCCCCACATTTCACCTTCACTGTGTCAACAGAAACATTAACTGAGTGTCAAGTTAATTCCAGGTTTCAGGCATTAAAGAGATGCTTTTAAGAGTAATTTTCACATTTGATTTTACAGCAAGCTTAAAGCAAGGAACAGACACATCTTCTGCTACACACACCCACAGGATGTAGCTCACTGCAATTTCTAAATGTTTCTATAGTTCCAGTGGTTTTTAGAATGTAGTCAGATTAGCCATAAATCCAGGACAAGTTTCCCAAACATGAAGATGGACCTCCAGACTTTACCACTTGCAAGTTTACAAAATGGGACGATGCAAGGACTATAGTTAATAACAGATCTCCTTTTACTCCCTTCTCTCAGCATCAAAGCACAGAGAAATCAGACAGCTAAAAGAGAAAACTCTTGCTTTCCTCCCGAGGATACTACTTTAAACTCCACATTCAGAGCAACAGAAGGGTCTGTATTTCTGCGCCACTCAAACTTATTTAGAGGTAAACACTAACTTCTCAAAACAATCCCAAAGAATTTATACCCTGTCCAGATATTCCTTTGTAGCATACACGTCAACCAGAAATAATCAACCATTATTTAGTGTATTGCATTAGTAGCAGGAAATCAGAAGGAACTAAGACAAAAGGCACTAGAAAGCAACTCTGACTTCCGTGACACGGCTCCGTACGGCGCGTTCGCTACGCCTGCAGCGGAACAGCCGCGCCGTGCGAAATCCAGCGGGACACGACGGGGCACGGCAGGGCGGGGCAGGGGATTTTCCCCTCAGAGATTTACGTGTTCACAGCCCTTCCCTCTGCGGCNAGGGCGGGACCAGGTGAGCCCCGAGAGCAGCTCCCGGCCGCGCACGGGCGCTATAAGAGTCACCGCGTGCCCGACAGCGTTGTCCAAACACTCCTGGATCACTGTCAGCCTTGGTGCTGTGAGCACTGCCTTGGGGAGCCTGTTCAGTGCACGACCACCCTCTGGGTGAAAGCCTTCTCCTGATCACTAGCCCTGCCCTGCCCTGCCCTGCCGCAGCACCAGCCGTTCCAGGGCCCTGTCCCTGGCCACAGAGCGGAGATCAGTGCCTGCCCCTGCGCTGGCCCTCGGGAGCAAGCTGCAGCCCGCAGTGAGTTCGCCCGTCAGTCTCCTCCAGGCTGAACGGGCCAAGTGCCCTCGGCCGCCCCTGCTGTGGCTGAGGGACGGCGCCGGGCCGAGGGGCGCTGCCACCGCCCGGGAGCGCGGCGGGGACGGGCCATGCACCGGGCAGCCCTCGGCTGGAGGTGATTAACGCTAATTAGCTGCTGTCCCTGCACTCGGTACGGCCCTTCCCCACTGCCCGTACTGCTTGTCGCAGGACTGACCCGAGAGCTCGAATCCTGCGTCGCACCCCGCGTGATACGGGATGGAAAAAGTCAAGTCCACTCGCTGAGTTGTCTGTGCAGGGCTGGAGTGCCGTGCCGAGGAGCCCAAGAAGGTGTAAGATGAGTGTCAAAAGCACGAGGGGAACCTCCTGCATGAGGGAAAAGAGCACAGGTAATATGAGCACCATCATAGCGGTAGCCGAAGTACCGAGGCAAACCTCAGAATCGCCACATCATTTGCAGCTACAATTTCACCTGTATAAATACAGCATCCAAAATACAGACCTTCATCACAGTAAAATCATGGAAAGGTAGTTAAATCTAATTTCTTTTATCTCTTTCACGTGCCAAATTGTAATGGTATTAGGTTTAGAACTAGAATTAAAGTTTTGGCTAGAGTTTAGAACTTTCCACTAACACTACTGACTTGATCACAGCCGATCTATTGCCCAATAGACACAACAATAGCAGCAAAATTTGTTTTATTGTAGGGTACTAAATGAACTTGGAATGAATGTGACTGATATGTAGAAGTGAGGAAGGAATTAAAAAGTGATACAAGGATGCAGAAAATGCATGGAGGAAAACATGAGAAAGAAAAACACCACTAAAGAAAAAGCACCCGGCACCAACCAGCAAATAAAAAAATTATAAATAACAGGGGAAAAAAACCACAATTTTGAAAGTATATTAATCAGAATAGTGAAAATATATTCATAAAGAACTAGTATCATGCACAGCAGATGGCCTGAGGGCTATATACATTATCATATAGAAGTTACAAATGTAAAGGTAGAGCTAGCTTAAATATAAAGAAATCACGTCTTAAGAAAAACTGTCATATTAAATACTTTCAATACTTTTAAAAATGTGGTTCAGTTGCTGATAAACTGAAAAGTTTGTTCAAAATGCAAAAATATCATCTGCAGGACTCCAATGCCAAACTCAGGTCACAGTGGTCAGAAAGCTGTGTAATTTCCCATCTCCTACACGGGGTGGCACAAGATAGCTGGAAATCCATCAAGTGCTCAAATTGAACCGAGAAAATAAGCAAACAAAAGGTCAGAGCCAACTACTGGGGAATGTTGAATAATTATATTTTTAAACATCAGAGAATTGCAAATATAAGCAGTTTCTGACATGAAAGCGTTACCAAAGAGAACAGTCTTGAAGGAATAATGCTCTGTTGTATGCATTTTGTCCTGTGTGTGGGGAAAATCAACTGTTACACAATTTCGGGGTCTGACATAATTGACAATTAACCTTTAAATAGAAATTAGTCATCAAAAGTAGCAGAATACAAAACATTCCCCCTTTTTATAGTTCTTTCACATTTTACATATTAGAAAAATACTTTCTAGTAATCTAAGAAAACCCCATCAACTAGACGGGAAATGCCTCCCTTTCAAGTGGTTCAAGCAACAGCTCAGAAATGTTGGAACTTGAAAACATTAATTTGAAAGTCTGTCCCAGTGGGGGTGGATGTGGAGACTGCATTTGTACAGAATTCCTCCTTGCCATTTTCCCTATACAGGAACTCCATATACTTTAGTGTGGTTTTTTTTGCAACTTTATTTTGCCCTTTTTTGATGGTAAGGTTTTTGGGTTGTAGTTTACTTTGCTTTTGTAGTCCATAAAAATAATTTGGCTCCTGCCTTGGACAACAGTGATCTGAAATGTCAAGATCAACACGTTACAGAGTAGAAGCTTTCAGATGTGTGGATAAGAGGTAGGTAGTACATCATATTCTGCTTCACTTCTGATATTTTTATCATCTCCACTTTAAAGCCATTCTGTTGCACTCAGTTGTCCCACTGCAATGATAGCTGAGTTTCACAGTCTTTGCATATCATGAGGTAAGTTATTGATCCAAAAGTGACCCTCACACAGTCTGTGTCCCTGTGTTCTCTCTTCCCAAGCTTCCTCAGCTACTTAAGGTACAGCTCACCATGCTGTAGTGGATTAGTTTTTAAGCAGACTTTCACTTCACATCCCCTAACACGCCCCTCTGCTGTTTTGTCTTTTTCCATCTCTGGACAAATGCACGGTTGCTGAAAAGAAGCCAAGTTCTAAGTCAGGTCTACATGAAGAACTTGTGTTTGGAATTCAGCTGCAGAAGTACAAAAATTGAGAGAATGTGCATCCTTCTAAGAGTCAAACAAAACCCCACACATTTGCTGTTTCAAGGACGTAGCTATTGCCTACATACAATCTACTGATCCCCTCTGTGCATGATTTTCTGGGGGTTTTATATCTTTTTCTCTATCAGAGAGCATCACAGTGTGTTGGCTACAAACAGCCATACTGGTATGAGAGGAAGCAAGAGCCAGTTTGCTACCCATGAGAAACTTCCTGTCTGTGTTTGGAAGGGAGGGGATATATAATGATAGTTTTGTTTATAGAATTTGTTAATGTTTTTCATTAGTCTTTAAATAAGATTTCTGTATTACAAGTGAAAGGTACTAAATACTTGACTATTCATACTATATTTGCTAACTTCTATGCCCTCAAGAAAAGTGAATATTAATCCTGAATTTCATTTTGACTGAAAATTGGGGAACCTATTAATTGTGGGAATAATGCATAAAAATAAAAGCAATGGATCTCTTGCATCTCCTTCCAGGTAGGTACCACTAGATAATTCCAGTACAGCAGTAGAATTGCAGACCAATGTGTGGTTGTATACCGTTAATTCAACATTCCTAAATTTGTACTGGGAAGTGTGCCTGTCTCAGAAAAGGGAAATAGTTAGATACAGATAACTTTTGTTTTCTGAGGTTATTTTCTGCATATTTATTTTTGACATGGTAAACATTCTTACCTTCCTGTGCCTTATAAAAAATGTCCAATCTTTGCCATTTGCAGTATTAATGTCTACAATAATGCTGGGTTAATATTACAATTTTTATCATCTTGTGGTCTAAATCCAGTATCAATTGTGGATGACTCACACCAGGAAAATATTTATGCATAATCAAAAAATCTGCAGCTTCCTTGATATGAAACAGTTGAGTTCTGAGTTTGTGTTTCTGTGTGCTCTGATGGTCAGGCTGTAATTCCTACCTGCACGCAGGATGCATTCAGTTCAGCTTACTTCCAGCAGCTCCTGGGAAAAAACACAAAACACATGAAGTGCCCTGTTACATGGACAGAAGATATCTTTGCTAGTTGAGCTTGAGGGGAAAACTGGGTACAATTATATATTCTTTTAATTATTCATGACTTGGGTCTGAAGTGAATGTGTATACATTTTTCACTTATTCACTTTATAAAATTCAAAACTAAGCCCAGGAGCAGTTTTATTCTTGGCAGCATGACAAGTTTCCTTTCCTCAACGAACCAGTCAAAGGAATTGTTCCTCAGAGAGTTTGTCATTCTCACATATCCCAGAGAGGCAGGAGGGAAGCTGGCATTCATTACGCCCCTAGTCACACATGTGTGTGTGCTCTCTCCTTCTCCCTCTCTGACTGTGACAACAAGCCCATCTCAGAGGACTGTGTTTATCTCTAGCATGTGGTTTCATTTGTGTAGCTGATTTGCAGTTCATTAATCTAGAAAGCATTGCTCAGTTCTGGGAAGGACGATGCATCCATCCAGATTCTGCTTACTCCCCCCTCTATCCCTGATGCAGCTCAGTTCAGAGAGAGGGAATTTGTGCTGTTTTGCAGAGCAACTACAGCTAAAGCAGCTCAGAAACCAAAAGCCGATGCAAACACACACCAGGAAATTGTTTTGATCTGGCCTATCAGGCTGCTGGCAATGCACTGTGCTTCCTTGGGAGACATGCAAATTTATGGGACACAACTTGACATGATTAAGGCAATGCATACAGAATAGGTAATTGCCCTTTGGCAAGAGAATGATGTCAAGAGCCAACAATTCTTTACATTCTTGGCAGTGCAGGTAGGATCATGAAATTAGGGGCCTCTTGGAGATGCATTATAATTTAGGCATTGGATTGGGTATCTTTTAAACTATGTTTTCCCAACTTTTATGTGGTATTACTACTAATTGTTTGTCTTGTTGGAGAACCTAAGAACAATAATCAATTTGTAGCCTTAATATCTGCCAAAATATCTGCTGATATTATGACAGCTTATGATAGCTGTTGAGTTTGGAGACAACAACAACAGAGGAGTTAAAATAATGCCACAGGGAAACATCAATTTCTGCTGCTCACTTACAGCAGTGGAGTTCTTCACTTTGAAATTTAATTACCAGAAATACTGACACTCCTTGTTGACAGACATGTGCTCAGAACTCATCCACATGCCTGAGTGGGTCAGATTCAGCTTGTGTCAGGGTTAATGAGAAATTACCAATCACTACCTGGGAATTTGGGGGTAAGAATGACTGAACTTAAGGTGAAAGACTCCATATCCTATTACTACTCCCCTGAGCCTGCCTAGCAAATAGCTAACTGTAATGTCTTAATTAACCATGTGCTAGAATCAACCTTATTCTCCCTTGCAAGCTGTACACATTGCTGATCACATTTAGTAGGTACACAGGAGCACAAGGGAAGCAGGCTGGGGCAGTTGTATTTCCCATTGTACTGTAGAGCAAGGCAAGTCTGGTGGCACTGGGAAGATGTTGGAATCGTACCCCTTCATTTAATGTAAATGGGAGGAAAGAAATCACACTGTGTGTGCTGGAGAACATTTCCCTTCCAACTCCTGGACAAGGCAGGCCTGTCTAGGCCAAACTTAACAGGGGAAAGCAATGCAGGGGAACAAACTTGTAGTAGGAGCACAAAGTATGGAGCTGTCACCTGTCACACATGTGCTATACAGAGAGCCTGTGACACACAGGTTCTGCTGCTCTGAATGCTCACCAGCCCCAGTGCCAGCACAGCAAGGCTGTGAGAGGAAAGAGCAAGTGTGCTTGGAGTGTGTTGTGTTCTGTCTGTGAACAGCTGGCACATGATTCTTCAGGGACTTGTGCCATCTGGTACAGATGAGACTCTTATCATGTTACACAGCGCCTTTATCAGAAACAGGAATTTGGAAGAACATCACAAAGCTGTGATTAGTCTGCTGGTACAAATTTGAGTTGTGAACTACAAAACTCGTTCTAAAAATCACATTCTCTGGTTTGTCCAGTACATAGTTAATAAGTACTTGATTTAGTAGGTTCTGCTATTTGGATAACTAAAAGTGTGGAATTAAAAGTATGTAATTTCTGGAGGTTTTTTAGGTCTAAAAAAAATATAGTACCAAAGTTCTTTAATTTAGAGTTAAAATGCTCCAAATTTGGTTTTTGCCATCCTTTTCCATTGGTACACAACTCTGACTTTTCCTCCACTGATACCTGTCATGTTCTTCTTTAAATTAATTTTTAGCTCTCGTTGCTTCATGTATTAAATGCAATTTTGGAGGTAATTTCTGTCTTAGCTTTCTGCATCAGGCTCTTCATGTCCAAGCTTTTATTCAGGTAGAATACTTGGATTTTATCCTGGCCATTAATTTTAATTTTCTAACAGTATTTTTTGAAGATTAGCTAAATTAAATCATTTTTGCAATTAGTGTCAAATTAATCCATAATTGAAGGTAGATAACAGCAGAGATGAAGTCTCTTAGATTTTGACAGATACCCTCATTGGGTTTAATGTTTTGTATAATATCTCCTTAAGTGAGGAAAGAGCTCGCCTTGATGACTTCCTTCCTCATGCCCAGGCTGCTGGCCACAGAGAATAACTCTTTTTCCATTTCTGCATTCTGAGAGGGAGTGCTGTTAACCCTGATTATATTAAAAACCATTTTTGCCTTAATCAGGCCTTATCTCTGGCACTTGATAGCTGATGGTTGCTGACGACTGGAACATACAAAGTCTACCACAAAATATAACAAAACCAAAAAAGAAAACAAAACCAAACCCACTCAAAAATCCCCCTCAAGCTTGATTTCATACGGGTAGGTGAAAAGAAGTCAGATGATTAATCTGACCAATGGAAACCAAGAAATAGTAATCTCCAGTAAGCAAACTAGTGGAGAAAATGAAGCTGGAAATGGATTAACAAGACCAGTCATCTTAGGATCAATTCCTGGATCAACAAGAGTGGGATCTGAAAGTACCTGAAAATTCTAGGAGTTTGTCATTTAGACTGACCAAAATGAAAGGAAGTAAATACACTTGTACTTACATTAGGCTCACTGAAGTGGGGTTATACATACATCTGTGCCTAAAGTGCTATAATTTGAGGTACGTGGTTCTGAGCAGCCCTTCTGCTCTGTCCTGGGATTGAACTCAGCTTCAGTTTCTTCAATGATTAAATGCTTACTCCTGACTGCTCAGGGTCCTCAGACACTTCCATTTTCTAATACAAACTTTTTTGGGTTTTTTAATAGGCAGGGACATTGATGTAATGGTTCATTTATTCTGGCATCATATGGCATCACTTAAGTGATTGGTTAAAGTCAAAACTTCTTTTTGTGCCTGATCTGGCCTCCCTGAATTCAGTGGCAGTTTTGTTTAAAGTAGTAGCGTGTTTAAAATTACTAAAATTTGGGAATAGATGAATAATTTTTAGAAATTATCTGTTAAACTTGAGAAGACAAGTAAGCAGTTCTGCTGGGGTAAAACTAATTATCATTTTTACTGCTTTTGGATGAACATTCTGTGTGTACTCTGTAAACATACTTTGGGCTTGGTCATACCCTACTAGCAGAATTCTCTGAGAACGTTAGTGGAGCTGGTGACCAAAAACCAAACAAACATAAAACCTCAAGAAAGCAATCCACCCCTCCAAACCCCAAACATTGCTTACTGACATCACAGGAAAACACCCAAGCTTTGAGGTGCTAGGGCTAAACATAGCAGATACACGTGGGTAAAATTAAAGAACTGAAGTACTTATGCTGGGGGTTGGAAGACCTTCAAGAGGCAAACAAGATTTTACCTTTCCACAGCTGTAAAGGCAGGCCCCAGTTCGTGCTGCACCTTGGCTGTTGCAGCACTGACTGTCAAAGTACCCCAGCCCAACTGCACCTTTCTGGCAGAGGTTGCCCTCCTGGAACACAGGGTGCAGAGTAGCAAGTTGGCTACTTCTCCTCTACCACGGTTTACAGCCTGACTTAACCAGAACCAGCTCAAAGCTGTGGCAATTTAAATTAAATGACTACATTATTAGGTTAATGAGTAAAAGCTGTCTTTGCTGCTTCTAGCATGGAAGCAGTAACAGAACAAGGGCTCCTCATAAACACTCCTGAATTGGAGATAATGAATCAAAACCTTTTGGATGCATTTGAAATTAAGACTGACATGTAGAAAATCTGTGTGTAGTTTTCAGTTCTGCTCCTTTCGTGACCTTGGCCAAAGAAGACTGCAATCTACTCTGTGGTTCCTTATTACCTCAGTTCACAAGCAAACAGTGTAGGCTATAAATTCTTCTGTGTAGGATGATGTTAAGCTGTTAGTTTTGTACAGTGAAGCCTTGGCTTTCTCTGGAGCTATTTAATGTTACTGTAGCATCAACCAACAATGCCAAACTATTGATTTAAGGATCATAGGGATCATTTAAATTCAGTGTTAATAATATTTGTTCAGCTTTACTCTGTGTACAAACCCCACAAATGAGGAATACTCCCAAGTCCTTGAAACTCCTTCTGTGAATATCCTCTGGAATATTTAAGCCTTTTAATTTACTTTGTGTAGAGCTGAATGTGTGAGTTCTGCAATTAATGAGATCTCTGAGAATGGGGATGTCTCCATCAAATACTGTTTCTTGTAAGGTTTACACCTAAGTGCTTGCAGAGACCTAATTGTCATTTGGGGGTATCAGTCAGTTCTCTCACAGACATGGGGTGGATCTCAAATTCTGTAGAATTAGGGGAGAGATAAGGAATGCTGTTAAAAGTGCAGCATGTTGCAGCCAAGTGTTCACATAGAAAATTTAATCAGTTCTACTTATTGGCTAGAATATTTGGAAGAAGATTTTTCCTGAAAATCCTTTGCCTCGCTATTCACTCTAGGTAAGCAAAAATCAATACAGATTTGGCTAGAGGTGAATTTTGTTAGATTCATGGTCAAATGAAATGTGAAAAGCACTGCACACAGGACAATGTTGGGGCATCATAAGCACCATTAGAAAAGAAAAAGGCAGTAAGAGATGCATCTGATGTGTACCACAATCTTCAGTTTATCCCTGAGGCATGCAAAAGAGTTGAGGAAACCACAAAGGACCTCATATAATGGAGCAATCTAGAATACCGGCCTCAATTTCCAGTGCACTTACAAACTGCTATTACTAACTATG
Source organism: Ploceus nigricollis (assembly GCA_013399945.1). Classification (NCBI taxonomy): domain Eukaryota; kingdom Metazoa; phylum Chordata; class Aves; order Passeriformes; family Ploceidae; genus Ploceus; species Ploceus nigricollis. Next base: position 800,532 of record VXBC01004931.1, on the reverse strand, counting down.
ACTCATCAAGATTAAAAAAGGAAAATAATTTAGTCAGGGCTGTTGTCAAGTCAGTATTTAATGTTACTTTTGGTATTTGCTGTGATAAGCAGTAAAATTTGCACGCTCCTTGATAAATCATTGTTTAGCAATGTCTAGAGGGTCCAGTAAATGGTTTGAAATTGCCACAATGTAATAAATGGTTATTTGATAATGAATGAAATTGTTTGAAAATACTGTTAAAATGTCAAGTTTTAACATATAGAACATTAGTCAAAAGGAGTGCAAACATGGAAACCACAGTGACACTATAAATATACTGCAACAAATGCATTTATTTGTACAGGGCAAATAGTAGGTGCTGTATACAAACCAGTATAAATTGATATATGAAGTTAATTTCAATCTGTAAAAGTAATTGCATTGGTTTAACTTATTTAACTCTCCTTACAATAATATTTATAGCAGAGCAAGAAAGTAAAGAAATAAATTATGATAAATAGATAAAATACATAGGAAATGGGAATTGTTTTCCAGTTTAATTATGCTGTCACATAAAATTATCACAGAAATACACTATGCCAACAAGAAGAATACATTAAAATCCCATTATGCTGTGCAGAATTGGCTGGTTTGTGTTGCTGTTTATTCCAGAAACAGCTTTTCATCTTTTCAACTACCATGAAATTTACACTTTGTAAAAAAATAAAGTGGTGCAAAAAGGACAATAAAGGCTGTGCCAGCTGATGATTGACCTGTAGAGCAAAGGTGGGAAGCAAGAATGTCACATCTTTCTCTTCAAGAATAAATGTGACCACCAGCAAAATTTGAAGGAAAAAAAATACCCACTCAAAACAAATAATTTTCACTCTTTTTTTTCCTTGGACACAACTCAAATTAGAGAGTTTTCCATGGCTATAGTCTCCATATAACGTGCTCACCTACTGTGGAGATGGGGCATTGTTATCTGTTGTAAGAGCAGGACCAACAAGCAGTCAACATTATAGTCAAAAAAATCTGTATTCTTCATCCACACCAGATATTTGTGGTTTCAAACTGAAGTTTATACTATCACTTCTTTTCATGATGCACTAATACCTGTAATATTTTTTTTCTTTTTACTTTCAAACAACAAAATCACAGCCACACCAGAGCCAGAAAAATACATGGATTTCTTTGAAGGGGACTTGGTTTTTCTACCCTATTTTTTTTCCAGAACATTTGAAGCTTAGTTCAATTGAAAATAGCTATCTGCTATTATGTAGGTAAAGAATACTATAATGCTGTAGTTAATGCTATCTCAATGATATAGTAAATCTTGCTTTTTTTTTAAATTTGCAACTTCCAAATCTGAGTGGTTAAGTTGGAATTAGTGCTTTACGTAATTAAAAAAAAAAATATATTACTCTTTAGGATTTCTGTTAATATCTGGAAAATATATTCTACAGAGATTGCAAATTCAGAGGAAAGTTTTTAATAGATACTTCCTTAATTTTTTTAATCTTATTTTTTTAAACATACCAAATCAGAGGCACACTAAATCTTTTGCCTCTGATTGATGAGTTTGATCAATGAAGATAAGCACTACCCTAAGTAGAAAGGAAATCTCTAGAATATGAAATACCTGGGAAGAAAATACTACATGCAAAACCCAGAAGATAAGGCAGCTTTTTGTGTAAGATGAGATTTACATCATCAAAGATACTCCTAGTATTTGCTATACCTGTGTAAATTAAATGAATGGACTAACTCCAAAACTTTATGCCAGCTCCTTAAAATTATGTGTATGTGGCAAGAATGATTTTTTAAAGCTGTCTATTGCTATAAAAGAATGGCCATAACTAAAGTAAGTTATCATTAGGCTTTGGAAAGGATCATTTATTATACTTCAAAATGGCCTGTTATTTACAGTTCTTATTAAAAAAAATTGAACATGGAATGCATTCAAATTTTAACAAAGTTGTAATACTGTTCACTTGCCTTCTGACAGTAGCAAATTATATTTTGGCTCACAGGAATGATTTATAGCCTTTACACTATCACATAAGCATTTCAAAAGGGCAACATCAATGTACTTTTACACACCTTTTTGGGATGAAGTGCTGTTCAAACTAATAATTATTAGTAATTAACATTAGAAGTATCACAGTAATGAACAAGTAACTGTTAGGAAGACACACACACAGAGTAAAAAGAACTAAGTATGTCCATCGGATTGAGTTATCAACTATTTTGCTTTATGCAGGACAATATTTATCATCAAAACCACGCAGAAATACTCAACAGTAATGTCCTAAATTCAGAGTGTTTCTGTCGGGTCCTTTGCCCTTCCTCCTTAATTATGGCCTCTTGGATTCCAGTGTATCTTCAGTGGAGTCGGTAGAAACACAACACAAGCAGAATTCAGGACCTTAGCCCGCACATGAGACTCTGAAAATCAGTAGCTTTCAGGAGTAAATTGAGTTTTCACTTGAAATTACAGTAGTGGCAGTTCTGTGCCTCTTCAGTGGCATAACAGAAGTAATGGTTGACTTTAAAAGCATTTTTTAAGATCTGTATTTGTCACCTTCCTATGGGAGGCTATTAACGCTACTTTCCATCCTATGTTATATGCTCATACCTTGAGCAAGAGCACCAAGGTCCTCTTGTCTCTGAACAACTCCTCGAAACACAAAGAATTAAACAGAGGTAAAAAACCTATTTCTCTTGCTAGTTTTTTCATTTTCTAGAAAATTAAACTATGTATGTAGAGAATCAAGAATTACATAAAAGAAAGGCATTGTGATGGTTGTGGTATTTTAGTTTTGAAAAATCAAGACATTTTTAAGTGGCAAGTGTTGTTATACAGAACAAACAGCTCAAAAAAAAAGTATCTTCAGAAGTCAGATACAGAACTGAATCTCCAAAATTGAGAAACTTGTTTTTCCCAAAACAGTCCCTCCACACTATCATTAAAGCAGCATATGGAATTCCTGTATGCTTTTTCAGCATGAACCAGAAATTGCACTCAGATCTCCAGGGGTTGTGTGTCCTGGACTTGAAGTGTTTTTACCAAACCTAGGAGAGAGTAAAAGAGCCAAGTGCTTCAGAAAGTGTCAGTGTGTTGGAAAATTGAGGGGTTTTTGCCACTGTTGCCATGAGTAACTGGGGACATCTCTTGGGCAAATAGGGCCCAAAGTCATCCCACAGAAAGGCCTCAGCTCAGTTTAACATTTACTGGAGTAAGCCAGTCAGAAGCAGAAGGGCCTGGCTGTGCTTCCACTCCCTGGCTCTGAAGGCCAAGGCAGTTCTGAGGATTTGCTGTGGTGCTGTTGGAAAGGCCAGACAGGTTATGCCACTTGTTCTGTGGATGAGCATTTTCAGCAAGGTCCCTCTGCCAGCCTCTTGTCTCCTGGTTTGTCAGCTGTGCATTGATTCAGGTACAGATGAGCCACTGACCTAAGCGCTTAAATGGATGCTGGGGGAAGTTCAGCTGTGAGGAATTTTACACATGCCAGGTCAGGTTTTCCTTTGAGCTCATGGAGCTGTAAATACGGATTGTTCCTGTAGGTTCTGTCTGTAGAAAATTCAATTCACTTTCAAGGTTCAGCCAGATAAATGACTCAGGTACAGACATTTAGATCATGTGATTTAACCAAAGTGCAGAAAAAAAAATCCATCCCTATTTGAAACTTTCACCATTATATAACTATATACATACACATACATTTACATAATATACACATACAAAATATTGCAAATTTTGACAGCTTCACTAGGTTATTTTGTTTGAATAGCAAAGCAGCAAACAGGATCCTAAACAAAAGGAAAATCTGATTTCACTGCTAAAATCTAAAGCAAATTTAATGTTTCATACTACTTGTGAATAACTGCTATCTGAAAATATGAAATCTATTTATATTATTGAGCAGGTGACCACTCAGTGCTTAATAGGAACTAGCAATTAGTGTATGTAAATCAAGCAAGACAGCAGCATCTCAATGGCTGTTCTGCACAGAGGAACAGTTAATTTGTAGGAGTACATGTTTCCAGTCCAGATTTTAAAAAGTCACGTTTTCTACTGCTGAAAACCTCAATACCTATAACATTTGTTGTTCATTTTATGATTATTCTTAATGCCCTTGCAAACACATGTAATAAAATGCTAACAAACCATCATCCACTACTTAATTATGTTTATCTAGATAGATAAAGTTGAGGTTGGGGAAGCCTGTGGTAAAAATATTGTTTCCCACTTGGCAAACAGAGACTACATTTACAGCTTAATTATTGCTTGTAATGCTGTAAGAGAAATCTTCCTGTTAATCATACTCAGGAGCAGAGTTGATTAAAAATAGTTGTGGGTGGGGTTTTTCTGTTTGGTTTTTTTTTGGTGTTCTTTTTTTTGTAGTTAGGTTTAAAAAGTATGTTGACTCACAGTTAAATCCACCTGCCCTCCAAGTAGGGGATTTAAATGTTTGTGAAGCTTCATTGGCAACTACACAGGGAGCTTCTCTGAGAATGATGAAACACCTTCTATAAGACAAGATAATATCTCAAAAAATTAATGCTATATTGCCTTCAGAAATTGTGTCTATGGAAAATATCAGAATAATTTGTCTTAATTAAGAGAAATACTTCTATGTTTCAGCAACCAAGTACAAGAAAAATAGAGGTCAGTTCTAGAAAACCACTAAATTCCTACAGATTATTTGTGTGTGCAGTGATGGCCACGTGATTAAAGACTGCAGTTTGCATTTACTTGTAGTTTTCAGTGCTCCATTTGGAATGTTTTAATAGTGTTTTTTCAAAGCCAAATCTATGCCAATTGCCAAGGACCACTAGACATGAAAAGCAAAAATCAGAAATTGTGTGTTGTGGTACAGTTGACTCTCATTGCAAAGATAGCCTAGGAAGTGATTGCTGAGAATCATCAACCAACCTTCGTAATTTATTCTTCAGCAGTGACTGCAGAAGCATTCAGTGCAGTGAATGTAGTAAAACCAATCACATTGAATTTGTGGAGTAACTCATGGAAATGCCTCCTTTTAATGCTGCAGCTGATGATCTCCATAGGCGTGAGATAAATCCCTACGTCAGTCACTGCATTTGCAATGGACAGCTTGGCAAAAGAGCATTGACGTATCTGTCTTGGCTCTAGCCAGCTGTAATTTGATTAACTTCTGTCTTAACTAGCTAACTAATTCTGCTGCGTGTTTGGAAGTAGAGACTATGAAAAGTTATTCCCAGAGTACCTTCCAGTCTTGGCATAAAGTCTGCCTTAGCTGCATGAACACAAAAAAAATCACATCAACATTTTAAAGGGTGTCTGAACACTGGATATGCAGTGCAGTAATAAAATAGTCTTCCTTTCCTCCCCGCCTCCCACATGGGAATAAGCTGTAGTTTGTTAAGCCCTGGTAAGAAAAATAAAAAAATATACTTTATGTACAAGCATTGAAAATCTGTTCAGTGAAGATATAAGTAGAAAAAGCTCAATCCAGGATCCCATACACAATATTGCTAAAATCTCATTTATCAGCCTAACTAAAATGATGCAATAATCATTTTTGCATGGATTTGAATTTTACTACCAGATCATTTATGTAAACTTAGTAATTTACCACGTGACCATTTGCTTTCAATTTTCTGGGCATCAGTGTAGTTCTTGGGTAGCCTATTATGAAATGTTAAATAATTACATTAGGAGTTTTAACAATTAGATTAGTAGTCAAAGAATTGTATTAGTACTTCTTGAGGGCATCTTTGTGTTGGAAAAGACTATACTTTGAAAAAACAGCTGGAAAAGTTTTTGGTTTCTTCTTGAAAAATAATTTGTGAGAAACAAAGCAAATATTTATTTCCCTGGTTCTCTACAGATCACTAGGCTGCAATGAAGAATCTGTAACAGAAAAGAAGTAATAATTGATACTGACCAGTCACACAAAGGTAGTTACACAAAAGGCCGTGACTTGTTTTCTGATATAATGCCAGCAAAAATTTTGGCATACATGAAAGTACAGTGATTTAAAAAGTGCTTTTAAAGACTTTCAAGGATTTGTGTTTTCTTTGTGAGAATTTGTTTTATCAGTGTAAAACAATTCATACTGATCCCTATCTACATCAAGGAAACTTTTTACTTCTCATTAAATCATTATAAAGATGCAGAAGCTTTTAAATTTTTTTTCAGCTAGAGACATCCTAAATATGACCTGCTTTGATTATCTGAATTATTTTAATGTGCTTTAAAAAAAAAACAAAAAAGGAAAAATTAAATCTGAAAAATGAGCTTTTAGGAGAACTGGTTGTGGTACTGGGTGATAGTATACATATAAAAAAGGTAAATAAAAATAAATAATATAACATTGACATTAACCATGTCCCATAAGGACTTAAACCTTTTGAAACTCAATATAAGGTACACATATTGCAAAACACAGAAGCAATTTCATAGCCTTTCAAGCATTGCTACAAGAGAACCAACTCTCAGCAAGACAAAGTATCAAATTCATTACTGATCATATATTCCCTTCAGATCAGTGCCTTTCCGCACACTGATCAAATATTAGGCAGAAGAACAGTCAGAATTGGCCAATAAAATCTATAACAGAATATCCAGAGACCTGGAACTTAATGTTTTTTAAACTTGACTAGGAGAGGAAGAAGAGTTCAAAAATAGTTTACAATATTTTTCTTTCTCTGAAGGAACTTAATATGTTAAATGAGGAAAATATAAAACTTTAATATGTTAATTTGAAAAGGTGAGCCTATGTTCCCCAAATTAAGTCGGTCTGCAGACATAGCCTACCTTATTTAAGACATGAGAATGATAATTAGGGTCACTCTCAGGAAAGCACTTAATCACAGCTTACAGTAGCTGATAGCTTGAAATACCTGCCTAAGCACTTCCCTGCAAGGGCCTTCCCCTCAACTGAAAGTTAACATGTGATGATCATGTGGAAAGTCTCTGAATAATTTCATGCCTAGTTATAGTTCAGAAAACATGAACTGTCATTTCTTACTCAGTTTTCACATGTAAAGGATTTCATTGAACTATGGGATTCTGATAATAGTGGGAATTTTTCAGCTGATGACATTTGTATCAAGAGGCTTATGAAGCATCATTCAGTGATGTCTGCAGTACCTGTCTAAAAAGAGCTGTACAAGCCCAGAATATTAGAGCATCTTCTTTAAAAGAAAATCAGATATTAGGAAAGAAAATTTAAAATTTGTGAGTATAGACTAGTTAATACCATCTAAGAGGAGAAAAAAAGCTTTTTAATATTTCAGAGTCTCATAAAAATTCTCCTGGCAGATTTAAAAGGTAAAATCTGGTATGTTTATACTGACATTATAATAATTTTCTCTTAGGACCTAGATCAGCATTTAGTAAACATAAACAGCTATAGTATGAATATTGTGGTTTCTGAGTTTAACTTACTCATTGACTGCAACAGCTTCAAAAAAACCTGGTAAAACAACATCAACAAAGGTTAACATTGAAAGCCTGATATACAATCAACTTATCGACATCTGCCTTCAGTTATAGACATAGCCTCTTGTTTTTCCACTTTTATCTTTACCCATTAATTTTCCATTAATTTGGCAAAATTGATATTTGACAATTTAAACACAAAATAAAACTTTAGGATTAAGCCATTGCTCTGATAAATCCTGCTAAATTAAACTAAAACAGTTTTGTTTTAGATTAAAGGCTCCAACACCAAAGGGCAGCTTGATGCTTCAGTTTAACCTTAGGCCTACAGCCATAATTTTGTTGAATTTAAAAATGGACACTGCATTATACTCTAAAACCCAAAGCACATTTTACTTAGGGTGTAAGTACTACACATGGCTTTATCAAATTCTGGTCTAATCACACTGCTGTTACATGAAATGCATGTAGGCTGTATTTTTACATTTTCTTACTCTGTGTAATGGTAATGCTGAATAATAGTAAGAGAGCAGAAGCTGGTATAATGGGAACCTTCTGCTTTTTATAACATGGATGGTTATAACATTTATGTTTTAAAAATGCTGTGGAGAGGGCGAATTTAATGTCTAATGTCAAGCTACAGGAATGAAAGTTATGATCCAATATTTGCAAATGATATGAAGTCCTTAGCAGTAAGCTTAAGTGAAAACTTAAATATCTTTATCAGAAAGAATATGGTAAAAAAATTTTGTCTAAGTCTATAGTAAAATTTTAGTTCACAGAGCTGTAAGTCTAGTCTCTCTTGGCAAGGTCTTGTCTCAGTCCTTTGCTCCTGAGACAAAAGTTCCCGTTATCACCCAAACATGACTGATATTTCATTGGCAGAACGTAGAATGCTGAGATTCCCTTACCTTTGAAAGTGATTTATATGTGAGCAGGGTGAACAGAATACCGTGAACAGGGTGAATACAGTGTTGCTTATAAACTGGAATTTTTGATCTTGCCACAGCTCTACACTAAAGACCAAATGGAAATGGTCACTTCAGGTAGCAGCAAATTTAGAATCAAGGCGGGGGGGGGCGGGGGATATGCATTTGAGTGATTTGCACAAAACCTAACAGAGAAAAAATGCTCCATCACTGTTGAATGAATATTCTATCAAAAGTGCCACCACATTCTGTTCTACTGAGATTAACTTTACCTGCTGAATGCTGTGATATTTATTTCGGTGGCCTATGACCACCATATATCAGCATCCGACCCCTATCTATATAAAACAATAAGCATGATCTTAAGGCTGTCTCAAAGGCTGTCTGAGAGATGTATATTTACTGACATATAACCTGACTAAAGCCAAACATCATTACCCCTGTGACTGATTGGAGGGCAGTCATAACTTAACAGTTTTATTTCCCTTCTACAGCTGAGCTCCTTGACCACGCTGGCTGAGCTGACATGGAATTTCAAGTCTTGTTACCAGCTCAATGGTTCTCTTATTTAGAAAAAAAGGAAAGGAAGGGGGAGGGGAATGCAGGGAAGACTGGAAAAGAAAAAGAAAATGCACCTCTTCATTTAGATTCTCCATCTTGATCACTGCTGATGGGCTATCAATAATTTCAACTTGGTTAAGCTGGCTGAAGGTTAAATAAATTCTGCCTGTTGTCTGCATGATCGTACCTGAATTAAAAAATTTTAATTTGAAGTAAATTTCTTTTTGGTTGCTCCTTGGAAGTTCTTATAGAGTCCAAAACAGGCTAGAAAAGTTATTTTTGTGGAGAAGCACAAGAACAATATTATAGTCAGTGGGGTAAAGCAACTACACTTTGAAATCTCTAAAAGGAAATGTAAAGGTATGATAAATCCCTCATATATGTATATACACACTCCCCAATTCAGATGAGAATGACAGGACCAGAGGTCATCAGTAATCTTCCAGTGAAAAGGAATTTGCCCAATGGCTTTAACAGATAGTTAAAATCTAAGAGCTGTCTACTGATTCATGAATGAGTCATGATTTTAAAAGAAAATAAAGCGGCTCATGCCATTTTGCCTGCACTGGGCTCAATTGTCTTGTGCACTACTATTTTGACAGCATTATTTACAGCATGCACAGCTATCTACATGTCTCAGCCAATGTGAGTACTAATACTCTATTAATAATGCATTCTGTAGACTCAGCATTCCTCTTATTTGCATCAGCATTATTGTTTATTTAAGTATTTACTTCCTGGGAGTATTCCTGTTCTATCTCAGTAACGAAACTGCAAGCCCAATATGAATCAAATACACATGCTCTCACATTTAGCTGTAGTAGGGTGATTTTGGAGCAAACACACTCCTTGTTACTGAAACACAAGAAAATGCACACTGAAATTTGTCTAAAATAATCAGAATAGTTACTGACTTAAATAGCAGGTGGTGTCCTGTTAAAGGAGGAGGAGAATTATGTTTATAGCTGCTTTGCCTCATACAGGTTTACATGTATAGTCTACTTTTACACAAGGGTTGATTTTTTCTTAATCAAATTACCTGCACTTTCAGTAGTTTGCTACCAAAAGGCAGAGAAGTGATTTAGAGAGAGGAGTCAAGTTCAGGTCACAAAAGGGCCGCCAGAGAACTGAGAAGGACTTTAGACAAGGATGTAGAGAGAGAGGAAAAAGGGAAATGGGTGGTGAGGCCCTGGCACAGGTTGACCACCCCTGGAAGTGTTCAAGGCTATGTTGGATGGGATTCTGAGCAACCTGGTCTGCTTTCCCTCCTCTGAACTACCATTCTTAACTGTACAAATTGCATCATGCATGAAACTGTATTTTTTCCAGCCTACATGTGCTTACTCCCTGAAGTCTAAAATTACATAATTTCTGCCATTTGGTTTGTCTTACAGCAAGAGAACAGAGATGGGATCCAGCCTTCTCTATAAGCTTTCCATAGGGCTTCTCAAACCACCATCTGGATTGTTGACCTCCTGTTTCTTCTCTGGAGGGCAGCATCCCCAGCTCACACCAGAGGAGCTTGGAGTCACCGGCTCCTACAAGACAATCTTTTGACCTTCAAGTGAGGGACTTGCAGACATAATAGTCACCCTAACTCAGATGCAGATTGCCTCCAAAACAGCATTTTATAGCACAGCTTGCCCTCTAGCTTAACATTTTGTAGCTCCTGCTTCCCAATCCTACATAATGAAACATTTCAGGGATTACCGACTACATAGCCGGTGTGCTTCATCTGTTTTAAGACAAGGACACTTCTTTGGCTGTGTTTTGTCCTCACACTTCTGGGAATTTTAAGAAACAGAAAGAAGAGGATGCCCCTCCTCAAAGAGCTGTGTGAGTTAAACGAATAGAAATCCCAAAGTATTTATCTTACTCCTCCCTCTTTGACAAAAAGCTTGATATGGATATCTTCCTTCAAATTACTTATGGTGAGTTAGAGTCATAGAAGAGTTTGGGCTGGAAAGGACATTCACAGATCTAACCCAACACCCCTCCAAGTGAACTAGGTTATCTTCTACCAGATCAGGTTGCTCAGAGCCCCATCCAACTTGACCTTGAATGTTTCCAGGGATGGGGCATCTACCACCTCTCTGGTGAATGTGCCCTGGTTCTTTACCACCCTCATCATAAAGAATTTCTTCTATATATCAGATCTGAATCAACCCTTTTTTAGTTTAAAACCATTATGCTTACTAAACTTTAAATTGGGAAAAAAAAAATTTCCTCTATAAAAATAATTCCTAAGTTCAATCTAAAACTGCTAGTTGTTCATCACTATCATTAATGTATCTGTCAATAGCTAAGAAAATACTGTCCTAATAAAACAGTAGGCTGCAATCAGCTATTAATATAATTCAGTAACTTGGCAAAAGCCAAGTGAAAGTTGTTCGTTAACTCACATATTTTTACAAGTTACAGACCCACGGCAGCAATCTCACAACAAGGATATTAATTGGAATAAAGTTATAAAACATTTTATGGAAGCAAAAAGTACACACAATTATGTTTTATGAACAAACTCTTAACCTTAGAAATTTCAGTGCTCATATTCAAATGCCCCTGTAGAGCTTAGCCCAGAGCTGGCCTTGTTCCTTCTGTAAGTCTAGTGGACTTGTGCCAGGAATGATTAAAGTAGAAGGACAGTCAAAACAATTGAAAATTTGGAATGTGAAATAGGTCTACTACGAATTGCCTCTGTTGGTTGCCATGAAGGGAGGGGGGAAAAAAAGAAAAAGGTTGTCACAGGCTTCAGAGTTTCATAAAGAGACATCTGTGAGTTGTCAGTTCTTTGCAAAGCTTCTGCAAAAGGATCAGGTTTGGGTTTTTTTAAAACCCTTTAAGGAATTACAAGCCATGTATTGGTATCATATGTCAGTTCCATACTGACTAAACATAAATTCATTGTATGTGTTATAGAGATGCTGGGATTCCTATAAGTTTTTAGGACACTGTATGTGCATGTAAATATATGTACACTATATATAGATATAATTATATGCACACACACACAAATGCACAAAGAGATTATCAGTATCAGTGTTGTCCCATGTAAGCAACTGGCCATAGTGCCTGACTGGAAAAACCATCACTTCCAAAAGAAAGTACTGAGTACTGAGGAATGGAACACAAAGAGATCACCTCACTACAACTGCACAGCTTATCTGGTTTTTTGGGTTTTCTCCTTTTGGGAAGGCTACTGTGGGGCATTCATGAATTTCTGACACATCAGGTTCTATCCTGAACTTTCTTATACTTCTATTACATCCTGAGTGATTTTCTTTCAAGAAATCTTGTTGATCATAGAATCACAGAATGTTTAAATGTTGGGAGGGACCACGGTGGGTTATCTGGTCCAACCTCCCTGTTCAAGCTGGATCATACCAGAGCACATGGCACAGGATTGTGTCCAGAGGGTTCTGGAATATCTCCCATGAGAGAGACTCCAGTCCCTCTCTGGGCATCCTGTTCCAGTGCTCAGTCACTGCACAGTGAAGAAATTCTTCCTCATGTTGAGGAGGAACTTCCTGTGCATCAGTCCCTTCATCACCTTTGTGCCCTCCCTGGACCCCTCCAGGAGCTCTATTGGCTCTCTGTCCTGAGGAGCCCAGAACTGGGCACAGCACTCCAGAGTGGGCTCACCAGGGCTGAGGAGAGGGGCAGGATCACCTCCCTGCTCTGCTGGCAGTGCTCTTCCTGATGCATCCAGGATCCCACTGGCCTCCTTGGCCCACAGGGCACTGCTGGCTCAGGGACAGCTCGTTTCCCACCAGGACCCCCGGGTTCTTCTCCACAGAGCTGCCTCCCTGCAGGTCAGCCCCAGCCTGTGCTGCTGCCTGGGGTTGTTCCTCCCCAGGTGCAGGACCCTGTGCTTGCCCTTGTTGAACTTCAGCCACCCTGCCTGTCTCTCCAGCCTGTCCAGGTCCCTCCCAAGGCTGCACAGCTCTCTGGGGGATCGGCTGCTCCTCTCAGCGTTGTGTTGTCAGCGAACTCCTGAAAACATTCAGAGAGATTGTGATAAACACATATTGTATGGCTCTACGCAGATATTTACTATATGTATTATGCTATGTAGGAAAGTTATGCTGTATTAACATTTTAATAATATAGTAAATGTAGTTTTGCAAATAAATCTAAGCTTTAGTAGTTAAAATAGAAACTATGCATGTGAGATGTGGCGTTTATTACAGAGATTATATTAAATTAGAAAAATATATTCCTCTAGTATGTTGACCACTTTAAAATTAAATTTGGTGATATGATGGTTTTCAAAATTCTTTATTCATTACAGATACGAAACACAACTCTAACTTCTTTCTTTTTTTTTTTAAAACATAAAGTTTGAAAACTATTTAGCAATACAATTTATTGATATAGCTGTAGACAATGTCTCTTTTCTGACTGAATGCCATTTCTTTGGTTGTTCACACCAGATAAAAACTTGTAAAGGCTATTATCAGGAAGAATAAAGTATATTAAATACTTTTTTTATTTCCCCTGCTCAGAGGTTCTTTCCCAGGGAAGATGCTCTAATTCTCACTTACCTCAAAATAAGCAATGCATCCTACAAAATCATTACATGTAAAGAAAACTGTTAACTCAGGAGGCATAAATCAGAGTTATTGCAAGAAAGAAGAAACCCTGTTTCTCCATCAAATTCCATCTTTCTCTAACAGTCTCTCAGCTGTCAGTTTGATAATAGCTGCTTGATTCTGCAGTCACTTACCTGGGGAACTTCCAAGCCACATTATGTTCATGTGATGGTAGAATTTATCTTGTCAGGCAACAAATTTGGGGACCAGAATTTATCCACCAAGAAATTTAATTCCACTGAAGGATAAATTAAGGTGGATTTGTAATGTCTTTGTTTATCCTAAAAAATTAAATATATTGAAAGAAGTTGAAAGCAGATTTAATTTAAAAGAAAAGTAAGGCCATTATATAAACAGCAGCAGATCTCATCCAGAATATGTCACATAAATATCATACTATCAAACAAGAAATGTAAATTATCATACATACTCTATAATTGAAAAGTGTATTATACATTAGTGAAGTCACCCATTTATCTAACCATAATCAGTTCCAATAAAATCTCATTTAGGAAAGTTGAATGTAGTTCAGGGTGGGTGGTTATGAGGATATCAGTCATGTGAGTATGCACCGAAACAGTTTTGAAAGATAGTTCGTATAGATAGAAATCCAATTATTGCCTACCTCATCTGAAAGGAACTTTCTCTGATAAGGGCTAAAACTGTGGCATTCAGAACTACCATAAAAGTAAGGCAAATATACTAATTAGTGGCTTTAAAAGTTTTTAAAAAAATCTTTACTCCAACAAGACATTTGCAAGAAGTCAATACAAGAATGACATGGTGTTTTAATGTAAGAGAGGCTTTAAAAGCAGAGAAAAAAACTGATATGTCATTTGAAAGTTCTGATGATTTACAAGAGAGTGGATCCAAACCTCCCATGACTGGTTATAAATCCAGCCTTTCAGCAGTAGAAGTTCTAATTTACCAAACATCTGCAAGTCTGTTGCAAAAGGTGCTGAAGGGCAACAATTTTCTATCACTGGTGCTCTTCTGCTGTAGCATTTTAGGTAAAAAAGTCTCCAGACAGGAGAAATAAGTGGTTTTATTGAGCTTGTTGACATAAAACCCAACAAAACAGACTAATTTTGCTATTCATAAATTGCAAATGAATTATGGAAACATTTGCTATCTTGATTTCAATAACAAGGCTGGTGACTTAATCCAGCAGTAAATTAATCTGAATAGAATGTATGTCATGACTGCAGCAGAAGAAGCAGTTCATGGTGAATATGTGATTTGGTATCGTGAGCCTCTTCTGAAGTTAGCATTAATGTTTTTTTATTCTGTTTCTCCGTTTGTTGTGCAAAGCTACTCATCTAATTACTTGCATTAATTTATCTTAACCTATGGATTATTTATTATACACCTATCACTCTTCCAACATTGCCATCTCAGTTATACTGATTTTATCTCTTCTACATGCTCCAAAATTCAAACTTTCTAAAGAGCTGGTCCCCCCCTCCATTGTGAATACTCACATATGTGTATATGTATGCAATATTTACATGCAGATATGAATTTGTGAATGGGTCAATAGCATAGAGAGTTACAACCCAAATATCTACCTGGTCTTTGTTAAAATGGGTTACAAGAAGATAGAAAACAAACTTGAGAAAAAGAATATCCATATATCCTCTTGAATTTTTTTGGTATTTACTGTGCTCCAGGTATCAGTACCCACCAATACCCATCAAATACTGCAATTCCACTATATTTCTTATATTGTGATTTGCTTGTTTCTTCACAAAATCCAGTGGATTCTGAACAAAGGGGCTTCTTCAGAAGCCCATGGCGGGGAAAAAAGCTATTTTAACTACCCTGTTTTTGCAGCTGTAGCTAGCTCTGATTTGCTCTGCTAGATGTGCAACCATACATACATGCAATTTATCCAATTTTAATAATTTAGAATAGACTAGGGCACTTAGAACATAACCATGATGATCCACAGGAGTGATCAGGATACCTTATTCCCATTTCTATGTTCTGTTGCAATATTTAAAAGTAGGAGAGAGCTAATTTACAAGCTTATAGTCTGTTTTTAAGGGAATTACCAAGGAGTTTTCAATCACATGTAGATGGAAACCAGACTGAACACTATACCTGCAAACACTTCCTGTTTAAATTGACTCTTGACTAGATATTGGCCATCTCCCCACCTCTCTGCACCTCTTCAATTCGATGAAATGTGGACACCTCCAAAGCTCCATATGCAGCTCTGTAGGAAGCCACTGTGGTATCACTCATTTCCATTTCTAAGTAGGCTTGTCTGTGGCTTGATCTGATCCAAATTATCTGCTGTGCTCACTCTCCAGCCTTGAGACCACCTACATTGTGTGACGCTGCTGGGAGATGTCCTTTGCAGTCACTCTGCGATCAAACCCAAGTGAAGCTGAGAAATGCGGTGTGCCTTTGGATATCTCACTTCAGAGATCCATCATTCACTTCTCTCCCCATAATCCTGCTGATCTACCTGCTGTTTTCTTCTCAAACTGTAGGAAGACATACCACGGGTGGAGGAATGACATGCCCAGCATTTACAAATACTGCCTGCAAACCCTCTGAATTAACAAGAGCCCGGGGCTGAGCATACAGAACTGCTGGAGTGAGCCCAGGGAAGTAAGGTGCACTCAGATGACAGGCACAGCTGGGAAGACAAGTCTTTCTCAGCTCCACTGCACTTAAACATCTCACCCACAATCACGTAATTCTAATCACAAAACACAGCACAAAAAGGCAATCTAGCTCATCTCTCCAGAAGAAGATTACTGTTCCAGAAAGGCCAAATAGCACAAAGAACTAGATGGGTTCCCAACACGAATTTAAAGAGAAGGTCAAATACTGCAAGCACAAAGGCTTTTACAGCTGAAAAGCTATGGCTAGCGAGATTCAGGAGGTGACAAGGTGCAGGAGAAATGCTACACCCAATATTCTGTACCTAGAATTTAATTCTGTTCTCCGACTGTCCCAGCTGCTTTAAGAGATCACCTTCACCTCAGCCTGTAAAAAACAGTGTTATTAATATACTGGTATGAGGACAAACTCTTGTAACAATATTTTAAAAATCCACTGTTTAATATTTTGGTATTAATCCTGGAAGATTCAGCTTGACAAAGGGTATGAAAAGCCTCACTTGAAAATCTTGTTCACTTTGAGAACTCTTAACACCCATTCTCTAGACAACTTATCTTTTTGCAGTCCCAACAGAATGTGTGAACTTTAAAGTATTTCATTTAAGAAAAATAAATCTACAGTAGAAAAAAAATCTGTAAAGTTATGCAGAAAGCTAAAACCTGCTTACTCTTCTCCTTCCCAGTTCATACCATCTAGCTTAAACCAGCAGTGAATTATTTTGAAATATGCTGGGCTTTAGCCAGCAGTTTAAATGAATATATGTGATTTAGTTCATATTTTCAGGCCTCTTTATTAAATACCTCCCAGTTCCATCTTGCCTAATATTTGATCCAGCAAGTTTAATGACCATTCCTTCATTAAACATTACAAGCTTTTTAAGACCTTGACAGTGCTGCATTTCATCCTATAACCTAGTGCTGCTACAAAGTCAACATTGTGTGCCAAGTTAATCCCTCGTGTCCACTAATTATGTCCAGTGCTGCAGCTTCTTGGGTGAGCCTGAATCAGTGGGGAAGTGCAGGATTTCCAGGCCAATGGATTCGGCACTCCAGCTATATCTCATGTCTTGACACTAGATGTCAGCGAAGGGTAATTGTTGTCTCAATTTAGAGGCCAGCCTAGGTAGCTGCTAGCAACCTCTGTTAATGTTTTATAGCAAAGGTGAAGTATAGCTTAATACAAGCATCTGACATATATTACAATAAAAAAGGATATAGTTGTCTAGTGTTTTTAAAGTCAGTCATAAAAGATGAATAATGATGCAGTTTAAAGCTAAAAGACAGCTGCCAAGCTGAATGGCCATGATGGATGTCTAAACACTCAGTGTAGAGAAAACCTGTTCCCTAGAGACCACCATCCAAAAAATTAATTACTACGATTCAGCATCTTTAAATGTGCCACTTAATATACTGCCACCATAATTAAATTTCCAGCCCTGTGACCTTGAGACCATTTCCTGAGATAATAAATGAGATCAAGGTTTAATCAATGCAGATGCAAGTAGAAACTGTCCGAGGAAGCACAAAACCATCACGATGTAGTCAAGGTCAGGAAAGAAAAACCAAGTGAAGCTGTGAGTCAACACTAATTGCTTTCTTATGATAAAAGATGTTTATTTTAATTTGCTTTATTTGCAAACAGTTCCATTGTGTACTCTTTGACAGCAGCTTTTAAACTCTAGCCACAGATGAAGTCAGTAGAGGGCATATTTGTCTCCGTGTAGATAAGCACTTTCTGTAGCAAGTGAAGCCATATTTGGTTGCACACTAAGATCTGATAACCAAGCTCATCACACATCAAACAATACAGAGACAAGAAACAACTGACTGCCTGAGGTACACTCCTTTCTCTCTGGTGCGAGAAACCAAACAAAAAAGAAGAGACTTTGGGTAGTGATATGGAGATGTGAGGGCTATTTTATGTCCTTTTGAAGTCGGAGTGACACAAAGGGTATGGTCTGACTTCTACTCTTGGACTGTACTAAAATGCAAAATCAGATGCTCTATATACATGCACAAGGTGTCTGATAAATAGAGAAGTAGCTGTGTATATATATAAAACCACCAGAAATATAGAAATATGTAACACCACCTAGCAGAGGACCTATTCTTCTGACAGAGGTAAATATTATTGGGGCTGTTATCCACTTAATGAGTTGAAGTGAAAGTCTCTGCAGCTGAGCCAAGTCTCCTTAATGGTATGCTCTTAGAGAAATTAGAAGCAGCTGATGATGGGGGGGCATATACTAAACAAAAATATTGTAACTTGTTGAGACAGCCTTGTTTAGAGGTAGCCTTCCTTTTATTCCAACAAGTCTAGAGCGGAAAAAAGTTTGTGTTCTGATATCTAAATCCTCAGAACCTGAAAGAGCATAGAAGTCATCAGTAAGAGAGAAGAGACTGTGAAACAACGCAGACAATACGTCTTTAAATAATAGCACTTAGACATATTGTTTTGTAAAATGAGTATTAAACAACAATATCAATCTTGTCAACATTAAATAGATTCAATTATGACCACTGTAAATTCCAAGGTGAAACTGTATCTGATATAATAGAAAGAACCTCTATAAATACCTCAAGCAAATCAGGGGTCCTGGTGTGATACACAGAACCCCAGTAGTGACAGAGAGCTCTGAATTTACTCCACAGTGAGGCCAATGTACAAAAATTTGTACCAAAACCTAAAGAGGACAAAACAAGGCAGTCCAATAATCAAGAGGGATTAGAGAGTTCCAGTCCCAGAGGAGCTCTGCAGACATGGGGACAGGGGAAGTAACAGGCTGCTGCACTGCAGTGCTGACTTCCCAGAATGGTTCCAGGGATAACTCCTCAGGCCCTGTTCCCTGAGCACACGAGTCACAGCACTGTGCCATGCACACATCCAGCTGTCATGGTACTCCTGGGAGTGCAGCTGTTCAAGGGGACATCGTGAAGGTGCACTGAGGGTGATTAAGACAGTTATCTTCTGGTCAAAACCTACCAACTACCCTTGAGAAAGGGAAAGTATTGGTAGAACAGCTGTCATGTATACAAAGTGATGCAACTAAATCACCTCTAGGACTCAATCCAGCCATAGCTCTAAAAGAGAAGTAGTAGTAGCCTAGAAAAACAAACAAACAAACAAATCAGCCAAACCCCCAAGGTATTACTGTCTCAGAACAAGGTCTTCTGGGGGACAAAGATAGACAGTAGAATTTGACTTGACTGAGGCTGAGACAGTACTATACTGAAAAAATAAATCCAACATTTGTTGAAACTTGCACTTGTTTCATCTTCAGTTGAATGCTGTTAAATTTGGATTAAAAATATCTGCAGAAGTTAACACTTTCAAAATTTCCACGGACTTTTGTCTACATTCCTGTGTTGGTAGGTCAGCTGGGAAATGCCCTTTCCCCGACTTGAAACTTCCTTCTGTCATTCTCTAAGTACCAGTAAGACCTCTAGGGAATGAAAGTAAGGGGAAACAAAGCCTTAACTCTTAAATGACAGGCTGTTGCTGTAAATAATGCACTGTTCTAACACCGTTCCCAGGAAGTCTCATTGCATGACAAACAGTCTGCCAACACTGGCAGTTCCCATCTTTTCTTATTGAAAGATCTATTTAGATGCATCAAGACAACCTGAAAGCTACTTCTGGTAAGAACAATGGGCAGTTTTAAAGGAGAACAGGCAACATTTCAATTACAAATTTCTATTTTATTTTTAGCCTAATTTGGTCTCTTTGTGATAAACAAGATGTTTTACATATGCCTAGTAGTAATAATTGATAGTTCATGCTTCTGTGTGTTATACTTGTTAAAATATTTGCATTTAAAAGCAAAGTTGGACTTCTAGCTCTAGGCTATGTATGTGTCTTTCCTAAGGACTCTCAACTAGAAGAAGCATTTTGAATTATAATTGTCTTCCAAATATCAAATTAAGAGAGACAGAACACTGTTAACCCTTCACTTAGATCACTTATCTATGTGAAAACAAAATGTGATTTGGGAAAGTTGAGTAGAGACCTAGTAGATATACTGGAATCACTTGACTCTCCCTGTATTCAGTCACAAAGATTAGACAGATGAGTTAGATTACTTAGGCTGTCAAAGGTTGGAAGATCAGGCCTCAGGTAATTACAGCATTAAAACATATGTACTTTTTGAGGAGATCAGTTTTACAGTTAAAAGCTTTATAGCCTGATTCAGAGAAGCAAATTACTTGAAACTTTACAGAAAGCAGGAATAGATTATGAAAGAAGAGATCCCATGTTCAAAACAGCTGCTGAACTACTCACACAAGCTTTCATTACCTCCAAAAAGCTGTGTTGCATAGAATGCTTCCTGTGTTGGACTTAGGGTGCTTTATGTTGTATGCATGACAGAAATATGAAATCCAGGAATGCAAATCCAGTGTTTCTAACTGAGACATCTGTAAGAAAGGATACAACATTTGAGCAAGATTTTCAGAAGTGACTTGTTACTTTGGGATGTGCATGGGGAAACATTAAGGGTACTCCTCAAGAGGTTGAGCAGACAGAGACATCTCTGCTGCTCCTTATCCTCAGGGGGACCACTCCTCACACTCTTCTCCCCTGCTCCAGCACAGGGTCCCTCCCCATGAACACAGTCCTGCACAAACTTCTCCAACATGAGTCCAATCCCAAGACTGCAGTTCTTCACATCCTGCTCCAGTGTGGGTCCCCACAGGGTCCCAAGTTCTGCCACCAAACCTGCTCCAATGTGGGCTCTTCTCCATAGGTCCTGACAGGCTGGTCCTGATTTCCAGGAGTCATGGCCTCCTTCAGGCATCCTGCTCTGATGTGGTCTCCCTCCAGGGGCTGCAAGTGGATCTCTGCTCCACCATGGACTTCCGTGGGCTGCAGGAAAATCTGCTCTGGTGGCTTGAGCACCTCCTCCCTCCCCTTCTCCACTGAACTTGGTGTCAGCAGAGTTTCTCTCATGTATTTTCACTCCCCAGCTGCAATGGTTGTTGTGCAGGTTTTCCCCACTTCTGGAATAAATTATATCCCATCCACTGTTGCTGATGGGCTCAGCCCTGGCCAGCAGTGGGTCCGTCCTGGAGCTGGCTGGCATTGGCTCTATCAGACATGGGGGAAGCTTCTGGCACCTTCTCACAGACACCACTCCTGGAGCTTCTCACTACCAAAGCCTTGTCACAGAAACCAAATCTGTTGCTAAACCTGACAGAGCTCTGCAGCTGCAGTAGAGCTGGCCCTCCCTCTTCCCTCCCACACTTATGCATTCTTTCAACAGATTTTGTGCCAAATCACACCTATTGTAATCTTTCCTGTTTATTTGCTCTTGCTCAGTAAAAAATCATCTAGAAAAAAAATTAAAGATATGTCTAGAAAAAGAAATGAGAATGAATTAACAGCCTGACAGTGGCAAGTTGTGAAGCACTTTCTTCTGTAGATACAGAACATCATATTATTTTGTAAGATCATTCTGAGGTATACCAGGAAAAAAAATAGTGTACATTAAATCATTTGCAATGTTGTTCTTTGGTCAAGCAAAAGGACATCAGCGTATATTTATCAGGCACTATATCCAGCTGAGGGCCTTGCCCACAGTGTCCCAGTCAAAAAAATGAAGTTTTAATTAGCTTTGAAATACTTAACTGTCCTTGACAAATATGGGCACCAACATGTTTTGCTGGAATAAGAGACTTTTTATTAATAGATTCCTGTTTCACATCCTCCACTGAAGATGAGAGAACTAAGTGCTTACAGTGAAACAGTAGGGAGGCTTATTAAATCAATACACATCTGTTAGATAATGGGCTCTAAGTCAAGAATGTTATTCTGAAAACCTCTCAGCAAAGTGCTGCTTGTTTGGCACTGTTTTCTTACAGCTATTCCCTCATTGAAGAATCCCCTCCAGAGCTGACCATCTATTTTGTAGTGTTCAGTTCCTAACAAGCGTGTCCAAACATCTCTGCCAAGTAGAAAGGATTCTCCAAAAATCTCAGACAATATTCTCAATTATGCCAGCAAGTGACAGCAAGAGGCTGAGAAGTTCAGGTCTCTTCATCCCTCCCACAACAGAAGGTTAAGGCCTTAAGAACACTATGTAAGCTAATGGGAGCCAAAAAATCCCCCATACCAGTTGCAATATACTGTAAACAATTTGTAATGACATCTTGAAATACAACAAAATTAGACACCAATATATATCAATACACAAATATAAATTATATTAATGTATTAAATATATATGACACATGCTCCTCAATTAAAAATACTTCACTTGCATATCTGTTGGGACATGTGGGCCCTTCATGTGTATGATCAGCATCTCTCAGCTCAGTCAGCAGACCCTGTTCTAAGCATTCCACCTCTCTAAAAGAGTCACTTCCCAGGCTGTGTGTGCCTTCTGATCTTTTTTTCTGTCTTGCTTATTTTTGCTACAAACTGTGTGTGAGGCAAAGATTGCCCCTTGCAGCACCTATGAACTACTCAGCAATTTCATTCAGAGTCCCTGGGCATTATTGTAATAAATCTGAGTACAGTAATATTTACCTGGTTAGAGATGGGTAAACATTTTACCTTCATCATCCTAAAATAAGCACACCTCAATTCCTAGCTGGTGTGCCTGTATTACTTCAGAATGGAACAATAAAGAAACTTAAAAATTAACATATATTTAATGATGTAATTGTAATGAAGAGAAGCCTGTGCAAATACCAAAACAAGATGCTCTGAAAAAATGGCAGGGAATGCAAAGATCAGCTTATGCTTGTGACACTTCACTCACCCATGGTATTTCCATGATAAGCACACATTTGGCTGCTTCTGTAATACTTGAATTTGTGTTTTACAGCATGCAAATGTTTTTTCCATAGTAGGAAAACATAAATGAAAAATGTACATGTAAGGCTGTCATCTACTGACTCACCATGGTAATTGCTTATACAGTGGTTTCAGTGATAGCACTGAGCATGGGCAGAAAAAAATAAGGGATGGCTGATGTTTGCACACTAAACAGTGTGAATCATAACATGATATCAATATTAATCTATCCCTTATAAAATCTTAAGGCCTTTTCATTTAATGAATAAGATGCTGCACAACAATAATCTGTACTTTTCCAAATTAGCCACAAACCATCTGGTTTCTCTCCAATTACTTCATTTTTTTTTCTATATCTCTAAATGTTACTGACCTAAAAAAGATTTCATCAAAGGCGGTAGAAATCCTAACCCCTCTAGCAACTATTAAATTGGTCCACTCTGTGTCCTGTGCTGACAAATCATTATACTCCAGAGCCTTACAATCCATGGTAGTATCTCAATTAGGGATAAAGATGAAGCAACAGTGTTCCAAATTCATCCATCCATCTAAATTTATTCTTAAATAAAACAAAAAAAATCAATATACAGGGATCCCTAGTTGGTCATTGCTAAGTTCACCCATAACAAAATACTGTTTCTGCAGTAAACAAATCAAGTGGTTTCAAAACGACAGTTTAAAGTTATGTAAAGTGTCCTGCCTAAGTTTAATGACATTGGAAACAGCATAGTCTTCCTTTTTCTTTTGTTTTCTTCCATTTTGCATTGTACAAAACCATAGCTTTTAATTTAATTTAATTTTTAACTTAATTTTTATTTTAATTTAGAGTTTACCTTGGCAAGTACTATGCTTAATGAGTGAGGTCAGAGGTAACACATTCTGAAATTCAGGGTACCCCAAAAACAATAGTGACATTACTGAAAAACAGATCTGCTAAATTCTATTGATTTCTTAATTTTTGTTAACTGACCATCCTAGTATAGAGACCAGAGTCCAGCTTAGCCCTTCTATTTCCTATGCTAAAGCTATTCCCAAACGTGTTATAAGGACCACAAAATTTATTATCTTTGGCACTAAAACACTGAGATATCATGTGCCAACTGTTCAAGAGATTTCAAGTAAACTTGGAAGCAAAATGAGATTTTTTTTTTGGTCTTTTAATAGGCAAATACACATATGGCTGAGCCATGCTGTCTAATGCTGAACAAGAATGACCAAACAATAATAACTATTCTGCTTTTGGTGGCTCTTTTAAAGCCTAAATTTCAGTATGGTGGAAGTAAGCTCTTGTGGCAGCAGAAGCTGTTGTGGAGAAATGGAGCATTATTTGTGCCATTTCTGTAATTCCTATTTCCTGATTTGAGAAATCCAGTCTATCAGATGCAGCAGCCACTAAATGGCTGCAATTACAGAATCCTCAGTTCAGAAAAATAAGCAAGCCCATTTCTTCTCAGAACAGCACTTGAGTTGACTCTAACTAAAAGAAAAAGAAAGAAAGAAAGGCAAAAAAAGGCACAGTTGCAGTGGGACCTGTGCCATCTGAGCAGGGAGTCTCTGTGGAGGTACAATGAGTACCTCCAACCTACTGCAGGTTTTCTGGTGTGTGGTGTCACTGCTACAATAGCACTTTTTTACTTTGTGGAATGATTTAGAGAATGTTAAATACAGCTATGTTTCACTACTAAATCACTTGGCACCTGCTGGAACTGTCAGGAAAATATCTGGCAGTCTTTTTGCACTCCCTTTTATTAGAGCATGTGAACTTAGACTACAAGAAATTATCCCTTAGGCAACAAACATTCTCATTTGTCTCTGTATTTGGGATACTGGGAGCCAACCGGTAGAAAGCTACTTGCAGTGACAGCTTTTCCACATTGCTTTGGCATCATCATCCCCCACTTGAGTGGGCTAAAACAATCATGATTTTAAACACAAAGTCACTCCCTGAATGGGCTCCATAGGCAACTAGATCCCATAACTCCCTGGGTATTTTGAACTTGTTGAGATGCTCAATATATTTACTGGACTTAGATTCTGTTTTAGTGAATCTTGAGAGAATGCTGAAGATACTTTATAGCTTCCTGAACTCAGATGTTTGTAATAAAGTCTGTAATTCACCTATTTCTCCTTATCTTACAGGTGCCTCAATGAACATGACTATTGCAAATTAAATTTGAAACAGTCAGTAGTCTGTCATCCCATTGTGGGAATTTTCTGTTTATGTTTTACCGGTATCTTCAATTTAGTAATCAATTTTTTGTTTCAAAGAACTTGGCAGATCACACACACACAGTAACTTCAGTAGCAGACCAAGTACTGACCTAATTCCTAACTAATCTGATCTAATTACTGACAAGCTGTCAGTCTAGGAAGGTTAGGTACCTGTAGGTATAGTTACTTCCACCAGCTCTATCCTTCTGAACTAAAACAGAGGTTGAGAGAAAACATTATCTTTAGATAACTCCAATATCAGGGTGCAGCTAGCTGCCCACCCCAACCAATGGCATTTCATGCATTTCAAACCATGATTACTTTTATGCACCACACACAGACCATTCTGTTAGCTTGGCACTCCTAAAAGGGGAGCACTAAAATTGGTGGGCACAGAAGGAAAACATTTAGCTTCAGAAAAGGAGTACTCTGGTTGCTAGACAAAAATTGATTAATTCATTTTGCTTTTTCAAAGTAAACTACAAGGCAGATACACACATTAATGCTGACAGTTCATCCAGGTGGGGACCATGCAGCTTTAATGGTTTACCTGCAGCTTTACAGTTATCTTAGGATGTGGTTGCTGTCTGTTGCTATGTTGTTACTTGTTCACTTTAAAAAAACCTATGGTTTTAATACAAAATTTTTATTCTGAATAACATTTTTTCAGTCAATGCAGTGTCCTATGTATTGGTGGGTCAAAATTCATAATAAATTTTAAGTTATCTTCCTAATATATATGTACAATGAAATGCTACACTGTATTCCAGTGCTGTGGAACAGGAAGTCTTACAGCAGTTCTTCTTTGGCTAAGTGGTTTTTTGATTCTAAGATCATTAAGCTGGTTTTTTCCCCTCTGCAGTTCAGAACTAATTATTCTAATAGTAACCCCACATTTTGCTATTGCTGTGGGAGCAGTGAACATTTACACTGTGGGTGTTAGGTACTGCAAACAGATCTCTGGCATAACTCTCACCAACTTCAAAGGCCTTTGAAGCAGCCCTGACTCTGACTACCCAAACCCATCTGAATTACATCACTGTCTGTAAGGGAACAGTGTGATACCTACTGTGAAATGAATATTCCTGCCATATCAATCTTTCCTAAATTTAGTATTTTATTGTGACTTAATTCACCTTTTGTACTGCTCTGTTTGATTATAATTTTATCTATTAATCATGTTAATCCAATAGATTGTGACTTAATCAAATGCAAGTCAATTACTTCGTCAAATTATATTTTTAATGAAAGACATTTTTTAAGGTTGAATACCAATTAGAGATGTGTTTAGAGACGTGTGGACAGCTTTAGACCATGGGAACATTTGACTCTGCCCTGAGAAGGTAGTTTTCCTATCCACTTCCAGGTCTAGTTTGAAGAACACTTCTGAACAGACACTGAACAGCAGGCAGTTGTGCCTGTGCACCACCTAAAAAAATACCTGCATGTCAACATGCTGTCAGATCCCAGGAAGGGATTAGGCTGGGTAGGCTTTGAAGAAGAGGTCATGATTTACCACATTAGAATTAAAATTAAGAGGAAGACTGCACTGTACAGCTTTAACTTGGAGAGGTTTGCTTGCTTCTGATACACTAACTTGCCTAACAGGAGTGTGCAGTGTCACCAGTCCAACACCAGGATAGCAAATGGCACCGTCAAGTTCCACAATGTACTCACCTCAGAAAGGGAGGGTTGTCCTTAATACCTGGAGACTGCCTCAGGTACCTGTGCTTGTGCCTCTTTGGAAGGACAGCAACGTGAAACTGCAGAGAACTGAGGAACTAGGGATAAAATACCCTGACTTCACTGAGGGCAAAGTATTCAGCTCCTAGTCTTGTTTTCATTTAATGATCCATTATGCATTTTCTTCTAAATCTGACCAGTTTTCAGCTTCCCCCCCCCACCCCTTTTTTTTCCTATTTCATTTTCCATGTGAGGCACTTGATAAACTTCACTAGAGCTTGAATTAGACCATGGCCAGTATCAAACCTCTAAGGCTCCAAAACAGTAACATGAGTGATTGCATGAGGTTGGCAGGAAGGAAGGCCCAGCTTCACACTTGTTCCTCTCTACTGTACATCTCATTTTTCTTTCTTATTGGGATGTGTCAAGCTGATCCTTGGTCCCATCTTAAAATATTCTGGTTTTCAATGCAAACATTTGATACATGATGCAATTATTCTGTTTTTGAAATGGAGGATGTCACTTAACTACTAAGGTCATTCCACACCATGAGCTTTTAAATGGCATTTTGTAGGTCCTAAGTTTTCTTTCTAGGATGAAATTTAAATATTTTGGCTTCAATTTCTGTTATGCAGCTGACCAGAAGGGACTCTTGTTGGAAAGTGGAACTTCTTATATCCTTCTTATATATATGCTTATGTATATAATTATATACAGAGGACTTGGAAGGCAGCAGCTTTCCAGACTTTGAATTTGCACAGTGAAACAAACATTAAGAATGTAGAAGACTTGGTCTAATACTGAGTGACATAAAACACAAAATACATTTAGTCTGCAGATACACTGCATACCAAAGAGGAATATTTCAAGGAAAACTAACCTTTATCACTTAAATTTGGCCTTTTGCATTATTTTACTGACAAATACCTTACTAAAGAAGTAATCTCTAATTATATTACTAATTTCCAGTTTGAAGTAAATTAGCAATCTATACATATTGACTGGTATGACTTTCCTGCAGCAACTATGCAGTAATTTTTAAAACATCATGTCCATTTTATTACTGTGATTAGAATTAAAATAATTTTATTTACAAAACTGGTTTAATATTCTAAATTCTTTTCCATAAAAAATTGAATAGTTTTAATTTGCTGTTAATTTAATCTCAATAAATATTAAGCAACAGAGACACTTGGGGCTTTTAAAAGAAGTTATGCCAGTCAGCCAGAGCTCAAGTTTTCTCACAAAACTGATTGATGGCATGGAACATAGTAAACAATCTATTTTCTAGCTCCTAACAGCTACATGATGTCCTTGTTTCTTATAATAACAGGATTGCCAATCCAATATTGACAAAGCATCACCAGGCTGGAGCCAAGCTGAGCTCACATCTCCATTTTTCTTTCTGGGTGCATAAACCTTGTGCTGCAGCTCAGGAACAGCCAGCCCAGAGCAGTCCTGTCAGAAAGACAGAGCTCTCAGGGCACCTCAGAACACCAGAGTTGCACTGATTGGATAAAAAAGCCACTTAGAAATGAAACTGGTTTGGGTCATTGTCTGGGTGCCAGAAGGACTGTGAAAGCCAGGTGTTTTATCTGTACACACTTCTCTGGATTTGGACTGAAGTGCACAAGGTGTTGGTTATGCATAAGATACTGGTTACCCAAGCACTCCCAGGAACTGTTTGTCATCTGCTGGATGTTGTGAGTGGAACCCTAAAATCTGGCAAGCTTCGCAAAATTTCTGAACAAAAATATTTCCTTTCTTGAAGTTCAAAACAATCAAAAAATCCTTATGGCCCAGGACTAAATTCCAAATCATGGTTAACACAAAGCAGGACAAAATAAACCTATCCAAAACATCTGCCGTTAACTTCAGGATTCTATAAAATCTAAATATCCTGAATGTCTTTCCTGAAGGTTATCAAACTTATCATCTGAAAATACACATATGAAAAAAATTAAGTAAAAAATGCTGTATATACAGTAAATCACTGAATCACTGTGTTTTGGAGAAGGGTGTTCTGTACAGCAAAGCCTCATGGAGCTTCCCTTCAAAGAAAACTAAATCTGTAAATAATCTTCAGCTCAGTATCACAGCAATTTTTGTTTATTTTACAAGTGTACATCACATCACAGTGGTTCAATCCTTTGCCAGAACTACTGACTGTTGAACCAGAATTAGATGTTTTTTTGAAGCAGTAACCACTGATTTAACTGCAGATTGCCATGCACTTATATTTTTACGTATAAATTATATGGAATAGATTTACATAGAAAATAAAGACTATTACAGTCTGTAATAAACACAAAAATATTCTCAAGGCTTAACTGTCCAATACAGTGACCAAACAATAAATTTATGTTTTATTTAGCCATGTAAGTGCTGTTAGAACTGGGGACAAATTTCTGTAGGGTTGTCACATACCAAATCCACATCAAATTCCAATTTTCTTAATAATTTTTAATTCTCACAAACATTCCACCCTACTCCCACCCCCCAAGACCTTAATGATTATATTCTTCCTGGAAACCTTTTTGTTAGTTACAGTGACTGAAGAGTGTTGGCCTCTGTCTGGGACCTTGCAGATTTAGCAGGTGTGGGATAAAGCAACTCTCATACTCAGTGCTGCAAAACTCACAGCCATACTTCTTCATCCTCCTGTCCATCAATTATCCTGAATTTTTCACAGTTCTGAATTTGTTCTAGTTAATACAGCTCTAGGATTTTCCCCACCTTTCCCCCTTACAACATCCTTTAGTTTTAGGAATGTGCAGCCAGTTGATACTTCAGGTGATTGGTACACATGAAAAATGAAGTCTGCTTCAATATTGCCCATTAGTACTGCAGTACTTGGAAGTCTCCCCAAATGATCCCTACTCTCATTTACATGACCTAGATAATTTTCCCGTCAACACTTTCAAACAGAAAGAAATCTCCAAATTTGAATGAACCATCTCAAGCTCATCTCAGGCGGATTACTGGGCTTGCATTAATATCCTAAAGTAGTTTCCCTTCCCAAGTAACAGCCATGCAGCAAAACCTCTCCTGTGCTGGCTCCCTGGAGCTGGTCCTTGCTGCCCTTACAAATGACATCTGGGTGATTTTCTCTGGCACAAAAGGATACTTCCATCCCTCTTTAACCCTGGCTGGAGATAATTAAACCGCACCATTCTCTTGAGCCCACGGTGATTTAGCACAAGAGTTTTGCATTTCCATCCGGACCTACTGGAGGAGCCAAGTGCCTGACTAATTTTGTGCATGTCAGTACATGAGTGTCTGAGCAGTTCTATTTACAGCAATCACACTACTTACATGCTTAGGATTAATTAGACATTTAAGACAGATTTGCCAGTGATTACCATTAATTGCAACTGCAGTGACTTAGGTCCTTCCATGAGAGTTAGCATAACTGCAAATGTCTCCTTCTTTATAAAAGTTTTTGAAATATTACTAACTCCAAACATACTGAAAAATGACAAGTTAAACAGTAATTTTTTAATCTTCTGTATTAAATTGAATCTAGGACTGTTCACAATATGATATTTTCCTTTAATTTCTGCAAAGGGCCATCTTTATTCAGCAAATGCATATTGAGGAGGCTCAATGAGGCAGAGACACAAGGAAGAAAATGCCAGGTTAATAATGATAAAAAGAGATTTAGACTTTTAGGAGTCAAGTCAATTTTCATCCTGATTGATCATAATCAAATACAATAATTGCCAGTTAAAATACCACTCCAAGAGGACTCAGTGCTGTAAGGCAGCATCAGAAAAGCTCAGCTTCAGCCAGCATCTCTTAACAGGGCTACTTGCACAAAGTAAGGCTTTGTATGAAATGGTTCTAAACCATGGGCAAACAAGTATGGAAGCAGAGAGTTACTTTGTTAGAGCAAGCCTGGGTATTAGGGCCTGACACTCCTGACAGTCCCATCACTGAAGGCCCGTGCACACTAGGACAAGAAACGTACTGATGTGCCCTTCTAGGAAACCATTAGAACAAGGTGTTAGCATTTCCTCACTCTTCCTTTGAGCCAGATTTTGTGTCACAATACATCCCATCCAACCTTACTGGCTGCAGATCGATTGCTATTCAGGCAGTTTTTATACTGGCATCCAAAAATGATCAAATAAGTAGCTCAAGGAAGGAAGGAGAACGTTGCACCTGCTTTGAGATTATTTTCTCCTCTTTTTTTTTTTTTTCTGACTAACCTTCTATTCCAAAGCCATGTAGAATGTTTTGAGTTAGTAATGGTTCATCAGGAAGAAGAAAGTGCCTTATTCAGGCAGTGCCTCCAGTGCCTTATTCAAACTTAGTAGGGTTTTTTTAGAACAGCAATGAAAATTATCAGTTCAGCACATATGATAGCTAAGTGGTGAAGATACCTGTTTACATTATGACATATATACATCTATACAATAAATACTGTCATAACTTGTCTCTGTTTGTTAGTGATTATCTAAAACATCCTTATCTTCAGAACCACATTTTCTAAAATAAATTCCAATCAATATTTTTTATTTGCCTTATTTGTATCCACTTGCCATACTATCAGTTAGAACACTATTCAAAAATGTTCTATTTTTAAGTTTTGACAATGAGAACGCCTCTTTCTAATGACTAAATGAAAAATTAAAAATAATTACATATATTAATTTATAGCTATTTATCCATAATTAAATCTATATCTAAGTATCTCTGTGTATAGCTAAAAGACACAAGGAAATGAGAAATGTATAGTTTATCTATACACATAATAAAGGCAAAATAAATACAGCCTAGTCATTTTATATTATCCTTTTGATCTTAGGCTACCAGTGGAAGACATAATCTTTTATTTATATTATGTGAGGTAAAATTTTGAAACAGGATTTTCTGTGTCTATCTTCCTGCTCACTTCATAATTAAGCCTGTAGGGCTGCATGGTTTAGTTTTTAATGCCGTACTTGTCAATTTCTATTATCACTAATTTAAAGTTCACAGCTCCATATATCATAAAAATATGAAGGCTTAACAATTTATATATATTTTAAAAAAACCCAACCAACAACAACAAAACATTTTACATTGAGGGGATGTCTAAGTTTTCCTGTGCATTCTCTTGATGATTTAATTTCAAACAGTGCTGATTTATGGAGAGCACAAAGCTCTAATCACATGCACTTTCCTCCACACCTCCATATCTCTCCCCATATATATATACACACACACATATATATATATGACTGAGAAAAGAATATTGCCTTCATTAGTATGTTAGCCTTTTAAATTTAACTCCAAACTTGCTAACACAGTCAGTTCTACCGAGATCAACCATGACACTCACTAGGAAGAAAAAGCATCCCCTATTTTACACAAAACATTACAAGGTCATATCCGTGCCTTTCATCTCTTCCCACCTTCACCAGACTGAACAATGGGCAGCAACAATCCTGTGATATCCACAACTAATTTATCCAACAAGAAGACAGGTAGCACTCTGAACCGCACTGCTGCCTGAATAGGTGCAGTAAATAAGCAGCTTAATGGTAGCCTTTCAGGCAGGAGGGCAACATATCACAGCATGGCATTTTTATAATCTTCTTGGCATGCCTACAGCCAGAGCACCGAGCTGAGCGTATGTTCCCTCTTCTGTCGGGCTGAGGATGCATGGAATCGTTAGATTGTGACACATTGTGCCTTTAAGCAAGTTTAACTGTTTTATATCCCCTCTGATCTACAGCTTTGTACATCTGTTAAGTTGTCTCTTAAACTTCAGTCAGCACATCTGTGGATCTGATCTTTCTGAAGCTCATTGCATGGCTTAGGTTTTGCTCAGCGTTTCTTTGTATCTGTCCAGTGTTTATTTGCAAGGAATACCCTTTGTATTAGTGTACTAGCTGAGCTAGAGCAAAACCCACAGTTAAATCTATATGGGACATCTTCATCTGGCAAAAAATGAATGGGACACTAGGAACTTATTCCAATAACTTGAATTATAAATTGGCAAAGTAAGTTCCCTTTTCTTTATTTCCTCTGTCTGAGCAGAGGAAATGCCTTCTCCCTGCTCAAAATTCGTTTTGCTGTAGAGGCATAAAGGAAGCAGTTACTGGACTTCTCCCACAGAGAATACAGATTCCCCTAGGAATACTGATGAAATGGTGCTGATTGTGGATGGATGCACTAATTTGCAGGTGCACTGACTACCCCGTTAACCTCTGAATGATGTTGGCAGGATTTCAGCTGCTATTACCTGCTGACCAGCCTTAGCATTTTGTCCTGTGGCAGGAAGCAGCCTTGACCAGCCAGCATCCCCCAAAACTGCTGCAGGGAGCCTTATGCAAGTACTGCTGCATAGCAGATTGGGCCAGCAAAGCAGAAATCCCTTTGAATCCTAGGAATAGTTCCAGAATTCCTCTGCAAAGGAGTAGATGTCAGCCATAAAGGCAGCCTGGAGATCTCTGCAGAAAGGCTCATGCTAGATGTATTTTACACCACTGTTTTATTGTGCTACAACTCTGCATTGAGAGCCTTCGTAGAAACTGCAGATGTATGGAACGAACATCTGAATGGTCCCCAGTACAGTAGGTCTGGATAATGCACAGACTGAGCAATGACATTTAAACATCCATGTAAGCGTAAACTCAAAGGTCAGAAGGGCCTCACAGCTTCTACCACACAGCCACCAAAATGCAAACATGCTCCAGTAAACCTTAGGCTAATACAGTTCTCTCTGTGTGTACTTGTCAGCTTTCTGCATTTTTTTGGGGGGGAGCTTTTCCAAGTGTCAGAGGAAATGCTGCAAATAAAAAAATGTAGAAGGTTATGATCTTTAGGTTTATTCCTGCCTTGTATTGAAAGGGATTAACTGTTATTTAGTGAGTGCAAAGTTATAAACTGCCCCTTAAGCTGCTGACAGAAGCCTTTATTGAGCCAACATCATCAGTGGATATGTGCAAATAGTTCTTGTCCTACCCCAGCAGTCAGTACAGCTCAGTCCACACGAGCAGATAGAGAGCATAGCAAAGCTCTCACACCATGAGAACCAGAGTCTGGTTTCTCCAGACAAAACTACTGTGGTCAAAACCATGTCTACACTGACATCAGTGGCAGAATTCCCCATTACCTATTTAAGTAGTAAGAGAAATTCAGGTGTTAGATATTTGCTTTACCACAGAATAAATTGTTTTGAGATACTACCTGGATATGGGTACAGCTTTTAGTTACTATTCTGCCAAGATATCGATGGAGATCACATAACTACTCACTTAAAAAAAAAAAGAATTAAAATTATATTAAACTGCAGAACCAGCTTTTTGATTAATCTCGCAGTTGGGATTTCAACTACTCTTGTAAAACTATCTCCACTTCAAACCTAGAGGCCCAAGAACTGAAACAGAACCAACTGTTCAGGTTAGACAAGATCAAATGAGACCAAAAGCAAGTGTGTGAGGAAGTCTGTGTTTCTCAGAATGACTCGGATGCCAGAGTTCATTATCTAAAAGTGGCGTATGCTGCTGAACAGAGCCATATACGAAAAGAGAGTCTTCTGCTGAGGCTTCCTCACTAAAATCCTGTTGTACAGTTTGGCATCCTGACAAACATGAACATTTGACTTAGCAGTGCTGCCTAATTGCTAAGAGAGGTCACAACTACCTTTCCCAACACAGACATTCAGCTGCCACATTTGTCTCTAAGCAATTCTTGTGCGGTCGTAGTTGCACAGATGAGTTTTCTCTCTTTCTTCCCCTGTAACACCTTTCCTGCTCTCCCCAAAATGATCCCCTATGTTTATATATGATGAATTTTCCAGAACAGTGAGAACAGACTTCTTAGTGCAGCATCATTACCCCTTTGCTTGGCACAGAAGTAGAAAAGAGCTTGTCTGAGCTGGCAACCATCAAGCTTTACAGTCTAACAAGTTCCACTACTATAATGAAAATCCAAAGACCTGGAAACAATATACAGAGCTTCCCTGACTAATTTTATTACATAGACACACTTAATAGCTCCTGTTACAATCACATTTATAGCAGGAAAACAGTATTGGATTGTGACTATCACACTAAATCGACATGGATTATCAGTCATTAAAAAGGAACAAAATTAGCAGCAAGCAGCAATATTTTACACTTATCAAATCTACAGCTGGTCAAGGTTCATTACAATACTGTGCAATAAAGTCAGGAAGCATTGGCTCATTCTACAGAACATTTAAATCTCTATTGTATTTGTGTAGGATATAATTTCTGATAGTAATAAAGCCTAATAAAAGTTACACCCCGATGAATAAAGTGTTAATAAATTGACCCACGACATTTAAATGGCTAATTATATTTGAGATAAAGGAGGATTCACTTGTTTCTATAGATTGTTTGAAGCTGTACTCTAACCAGCTAACTAACCAACTACAGAATTATTTTATATAAATATATGTGTGATATAAAATATTAATTTTTCTAGCTCCTTTTTCAATAGATTAATAATTAATCAGAATTTCCTAACACATTTCCTATTCATCAAACGACTCATACCTCTCTTTAAAACGTCCAAGCTTTGCATAACTTAACTATTCCCTAGATTTGATTTTATTTAAAAGTATTTATCCCAACTATGTTTAGCTTTTCCATAGGCCATTTCAGTAATAAAAGGGGTATTTCATTATAAAATACCAGTACTTTATTACTGTATGTAATGCTTGCATGGTATATAAATACCAGACCAAACAAGCACTGACCAGGTCTGGGTATTCCTGCAGGATAATTACTGTGATGGGCCTCCCAAAATCCTGAGCCTGACTAAAAAGCTGTCATCCTTTAAGTCTGAACCAAGAGTTAAGTAGACAGTAATCCTACAGTTAATTCCTTATAAAAAGTGACCTTATAAATTCAGAAGTACCTCCCTCATCTTGGGGCATCACAGGAGCAGATGCTGACTAACATCCACACCCCGCTCGCCAGTGTTTGGGCAGGGGCAGAGCCTGGCTCCACAGGTGGCACCTGCTGGCACAGGCATCCAGAGAGCTGGGGGAGCAAGGATGAACTAAAGAGAGACAGATTTATGAACATAACTGAGGGAGCAGTGAGGACCTGGCTGAATCTTGACAAACAAGGGACAAAACCAACCAGCAGCAGGTTCACAGAACAATTTCTTTGGTGTCATTCATTGCTTAAACTACACCAGAGAGTTTTGGAAATCTTTGGTGATTTGCTTCTCCAAACCACTTCAGAGACAACAGTTAAAGTAGCAACAGCCTCTGACATGAATGGAATTGCCCACCAGTGCCACTGTTTTTCAGGGTGCTGGTTTCCAGATACTGGAGGAATAGTGACTTCTGTGACTATAGGAATAGTGT
The DNA here is from genome assembly GCA_013399945.1 of Ploceus nigricollis. NCBI lineage: Eukaryota > Metazoa > Chordata > Aves > Passeriformes > Ploceidae > Ploceus > Ploceus nigricollis. The sequence continues at coordinate 764,403 of VXBC01004931.1, read as the reverse complement.
GGAAAATTACTGGAGTGATAAAAAAGGGAGGCAAAATGAGTAACCATGTCAAACCCTGTTAGCAGATACAAATTCTCTCGTTAGTGATCAGGATGAAAAGTAGCTGATAATATTTACAGTTTTAAACCCCTGTATATTTTTAAAAGGCATGAACACATGAATCACAGGTAGCTAAAATTTCATTTGCTACATTGCACTTACACAAACACGCAATGAAGTACAAACACTTCACAAAGGCATTTGGCACTCTAAGTCTAAATCAGTTTACTAGCTACTGATTGCAATAGCTTGAGCTCCCAGGTCATACATCTCTTGTGTAACTGAAGCTTTAAGATCAGGTACAGGAGAGGCAAACACTCAGAATATAGTTACTTGGTTTAAAACAAGACCATCCTGCAATTCCATACAAAAAGTCGGATTCTACATTCAAAAGCAAATCTTGCTCATCTTGCTAAGGAAATCACACTGTGTGAAACATGCAATTGATATTGCTGTTGTTAAATAAAATTTGAAGTGTCAATAGCTGCAAAACCAGTATTTACTTTTCCCCCTTTGATGTTTTTTCAAAATTCTGTATTAAAATCCCAAAAGCCTAAGGGTGTTTGTTCTTATTCAAAATAGCTTCAGTCTCATCAATGCACTACCTTAATTCTTTGCATGCTCAATTTCCTTCCTAAAAGATATCTGCATTGTGTGCTTTTGAAATGGGTTTCCAAGCAGGTGTTTGCTTGGAAATGCAGTCCAAAGCAGAGAGCAGCAAGTGAGCCTTCCTGGAAACATCCTGCCTGCTGGGAACACTAGGCAGGCACAGCAGTGGGGTCCATGCTGGAACCTGCAGGGTTGTCTTGGATGACTCTTCATCAGTGCTCAACACAAATAGTAGGTTTTAAGATAGGTGCCATTACTCTGCTTCCCACTGACCACTCCTCATTTGTTTTATTAGAGTATAAATACTTAAGGAAAGGATTTGAAGGGGTCACTAAGAGGGCTGGGAACTTTCTGGATTACACATAACTATCTCCAATAGATAGAGTGGAAAAATATTCCCACTTCCCCCCATGTCATGTAAACATGAAAACTGCATTGTGCTGATTGCCCTGAAGTATCCAGCTCCTCTGGGAAGCCTGGGACAGGTTAAACATCTGCCTTCTCGATCTTCTGGAAAGTATCTCTAACTTCTCCAGCAGCATTAAACCAGTTAACCTGCAAGCTAAGTTACAGATGCTCTGGATTGTCCAGGTTCATCCCACCTACACATTAAGTATCTCCATTTTCCCACAGGAGCCTCTGTAAATAAGCAGCATGAGATCTTACCAAAACTTAGCTGAAATATTGCGTATTTCCCTGTTTTTCTTAATCAATGGCAGAGTTTCCCTAGTTATTCAGGAAAGGTATGCTATAAAGGTTTAGTTTGCTTCTGTCATATTGACCTGGCTCAAGACAGCTTAATTCCAGGACTATTAAGAGCAGTTAAATCTGTCGAACTCTTGAAAAGGCAACTAATTGAAAGTCAGTGGAATTATTCATAGCATTTGCAAAAAAAAGGTTGCACAATCTGTCCTTTTTCCAGCAAGCCATTTAGTAGCCATCAGACTACAGCACTAGAGTAAACAAAAATCATGTTCTAGAAGAACAGCCCACAAACATGAAGGGAGAATCCCATGAGAAGTGGAGGAATCATCTCAGGGAAGACAGATCAGTCCCTGAAAGGCAAAATGCAGTCACATTTATTCAAAGATGACTTTGATCTTTTCAGCTGAAGAGTTGTGAAGCTTTAATTTTTTTCCTGAATATCAAAGTGTTTTCATTACAGCCTCATCCCTTGAACATGGAGACTGAGAACTTCAGCTTACAAAGACCTGTGGGTACTAGAATTTCAAACCATCTACTTGCACTTAAGTCAGTCCCTGGCAAATTCCAGGAGTTCTGAATGCTCAATTTATCCTCAGCCTTACTTATTTATTGTAGGTAGCTCTTCTCAGCAAGTGTACTACATACTCATACTGAAAATATAAAATTAAAAATGAATATTTATGAGGTGAATTAATCATCCAGAAGTTTTCCTAAGTAACCATAGGGAGGAAGGGAAAAAAGAAAAAAAATTTAAAAGCATGTTCAAAACTATGGCAGCAGTACTACATGAAATACAGAGAGAAGCACAATTAGATGTGAGGAAACTGCTCTCAATGCAAAAGAGGAGCCAGCCTGCATTTCCTTCACACTTAACCTGCTCACAAGCATCTGCCTCATCTTCACTGGCTGCTGCTGCCACCTCGGCAGAAAGCAGAAATCCTTGTCTCACTGGAAAACATCTCAATGCAATCTTTAGTCCAGTTTTGTAGCTGTAACTGGGCCTGTGTAGCTTGCTTTATTGGTTGCTAGAGGACACATTCACGACCTTTCTTGAAGACAAAGGGGGTTGCAGGTGAATGTCAATTGGAAGAGAGCAGCTATCTGGTAACTTAAAAAGGTGTGCTCAGCCATGCAAGGGATTTGCATGACTTGTCAGAGAAAAAGCACAGACAGCCCTCAAAACTGAAATCCAGCAAAAAGGAAGAGAATTTCTTGCTGTGGAAATGCTGGCCTGCAGTACAGCAGGAAGATGGATCCTGTACAGAACCAATGTACTGAGGCAAGTGCAGCACAAATTTGTACCATTTTCTGAACCAGAAATCCTCAGCTGCAGTCAGCTGGAATAACTCCACTGTAGAAAACAAGATATTTCCATAGTTTCTTCCAGAAAACTCCTAAACCAAAACTGACTAACTTCAGAGAGGGCAGTTCGTAGTAAGGAAGAGCCAGTGTTGTGGTGCTGCCCAGCTCTAGCACCAGCACCAAGTCTCTTCTTCTGAAAGGCAGATAAACTGCACACAGCACCACCAGAATGGACCCTGCCCCATGAACAGCCAAAGTCATAAAACACCAAGAACTTATGGGCCTTGGAACCACAGCATGCTAGCAAGGGCCACTACGAATAATTGGATGCCAGCTGCAGCTGAAGACATGTCTTTTTTCTAACTTCTTTCAACTCTGGGGAATCATGGATGGTAGCTGAGAAACATCGAACAGAAAACAAACAAACAAAAAGCAGGAACAAAGAGATTCGTGAAAAACAAAAGTAGAGGATAATGAATCAGAAAAAGGCATAACACCTAAGTGTTATGCATAACACTTAATGCTGACCTGGTGAAGAATCAAATGAGAGCAGATAAAAAAAAAATCATAAATCAAACATGTACTAGCTAGGCAAAAACCTCCTTCAAATTACAATGGAATTAGAGGAGAAAATAGGGGACAAAGCAAAGTTTTTAATGGAAAAATGTTCATGCAGATAAATGATTCCAACAGCCAGTTTCCATCAGTTCCACCCATCCCATTTCTCTGCCATGTTCCATCACATCATCCTGGGATCCAAATACTGACTTGCACAGATCTGTCATGGAGGTAATGCTGGTGCACACTGCAAGAATATGTTATAATCTAGTGACAGTTTTAAGAGACATTATTCCTGCAAGTTACTGCTGGGAAATGAGCTGGAAACGCATACACTTTCTCATCAGTAAGTTTCCAAGTAAAGGAGCCCTTCAAATACTTTCCTAATTAATCTAAATCTCAGTCATAGCAAGACTGTTGCTTAGTGCCCCTTTGGCATCCTTGGTTTCAGTTTTCTTTGGGCCTCTAAGTAGGAAGCAGATTATGTAGAGACATAGAGATAATTTACTGAATTCTCAAGGACAGACAATTCTCCCAGATTAAACAACGTTCACTCTCTGTCAGAAGCTCAGCTTCAAAATTGCCAAAGCATGAGGAGAATAAAGTGCTGCCTAGACCTTTCTGTGCATGACAGGATAAAACGCAAGACTTCTCTGCCTAAAGGAATCCAGATAATGAAATAATCTTTAATCTTTGTCCCTTCAAGGCACTCTCAACACCTGTTATCCTTGATACTGTCACAGGCAAAAAAAAAGTGTGTAGATTCATCTCAAGGCCGGTAATTATATTAGCTAATTGCTCATTTGGATGTGGGGTGATTACTAAGACTCCTTCAGGTACAGCAGTAGCCACTTTTATTCTGGCTGATGCTTCACAAAGCAGGAGAGTTGCTGTTCCCTCATCTCTGTTCTCACAGGAAGATGAACTCCCATGCTACTTAAAATTACTGCAGTGAAACAGCCTGGCCAACTGGTTAAACCCAAATCTTCAGCAATCCATTTTACAGTCAAACATCACTGAATTCATTCAACATTATTACACACAGCAGCAGCTCAGTGTTTGGTATCTTTCTAGAGAAGTGTGTTTATCTGGTACTGCATTTCCAAACCACCCTTCTAGTTCCTATAAACAGGAACTAGGCCTCTAACAAATGTGTTTTAATTTGACTTTGTTTTTCTGAAATCAATGGTGGTTGCAAATCACAAACACTTGTGATGAACAGAAAGCAAATACAGTTCGGAATCAGGGATTTTGGTGCAGCTCTGCAAAGGCACAAAATGGGGGAAGTTCAGTTTTATAAACACAAAGATGCCAAGACAGTGCCCTTTCTTTGAAACGTCAAAACCATTTCAGACAAAAAATCCTTTCCAGGCTCTTCTTGGGGCTAAACCCAACCCGAGTCGTTTTCTTGGTCTGCTGGAGAGCTCAGACTGCTTCTCCTGTACTGTGCCTTCAGTAAGTATTTTACCTCCATCTGCCCAGACAAAAATCAAGCAAAAGCTTCTCAGCCTTCAGCCAGGGTGAAAGTATCCAGCTGTGTTTTGGTGTGGAGACTGCTCATTTCTCTCAGCATAATAATTATAAAATAATTTCTATTTCACAGCAGTTCAGGGCTGTGGAGACTCCAACACTACAGATATTCAAAACTGGGCTTGACACAGACAATGAGCAACCCTATCCAGGTCTGAAATCAGTCCTGATTCTAAAGATTCCTCTCACCTTGAATTGTTATGTGGTCTTCTGTGTTTATTGGAGGAATTGGTATCACTGGAGGGGCACCTGCCCTTTTTCAAGTCACAGGTATAAATAAGCCAGTCAGTTGAAGGTCACTTTTCCAGAGTGTGACTGCTGTGGGCAAGAGGGACTGGGCAGGAATACCCAGGGCTGGGCAGGGAAACCACTCACAAAGCAGCTGGGATTGAGTCAGAACACAGCTACCACTCAGCGAAGGAAAGGCACCAGCAATACTGGCTCTGCTCAGCTTGAATTTCCATTCATGTGTCTGTACAAACAGCAGCACAGGTCCTTCAGTGCTGCTTTTCTCCACAGTAGGCCAAACCTTTTAAAATTTATGTCTCATAAAGAGAAATAAAGGAACAGCATATTCCTCATTTCTGAGAGAAATCTCCTTAAGGATTCCTTCAAAATAATAATAAAAACAATTTTTTACTTGGAAATAGGAAAAAAACCAGATTTTTTTTATTTATTTAGCTGTCTTTAGTTTTCTAAATGTTAAATTATATAAAAATACAGTACCATATAAACCAATCATTTTAGTGCACAATATAACACATTGCTTTGATTTTTCTTTTCAGTACTCACCACTCAGAGACTGCTTCAGGTTCTTAAATAATTGGGAAGACAATTGTAGCCCCTCAGATTCCAGTGGTCATTAGCAGCTAAAGATCCTAAAGAGCTGCACTGCTCCAAGCAGCAGAGTGGTTTTATACTCTTAAAGAGGCAATTAATACCTCTGTATTGTTTTGTTCTCATCAGCTGGAGAACGGTCTGTGCTTTAGCAGAGGGCATTATTTATGGTCTAGTTTGCTACCGAGTGGGATTCTTTGCTGACCGATTGATGTCTTCTGACATGTCTGACACAGGAGGGACACAATATTGGAAAGAGAAAAGTAGCAAACAGTCCATCCTTTGAGAGTCACCAATCAGCAGCACAATCCCTCATCATTAGCATCAGTGCCACATTCTCTACAGCATCTAGTTTTGCCTGGAAGATAAATGTACAAGGGTGGGAATTTTTTTTAATACTATATTTAGGCAATTAATATTATATCACCACATGTGTCTCTTCAGAACATGATCTAAAAAATGAACTCTGCTCTCTCCATATTTCCAGCACACATTCTGACAACATCACAGGAATTTCTCTTTTTTCTGTTTACTGTCTACAGTAAAGATTCACTGCCATTTGGTCCTCTGGCTATTCTTCCCATAATATGGAACACAGTAATATATAATACTGTAATGATTCTGATCTTCTAATTGTTCTTTGTCTGTTAGCTGATCAAACTGGTGAATTGTGGCTGCTGCCACCCGTACCTGACCCTTTTCCGTAGGAAATTCTCTCCCACCAACTAGTGCCTAGAGTGTTCCTAGGGAGCCTCAATCTTGTCCCTTAATTATTATCCTTATTCTGGTCCACTTTCTGCTCCTCCACCCCTGAAGAAGTACCTTGAGCTGCACAAAGGGATGCCCTATTTCTTCCTTCCTTGGCAGGAGACCTGCTTTCTCATTTCTGATCTCACATGTACCAACATCACAGGCTCCCAGGTCCAGTGCCTTCCTTCCTGCTCCTTGCCTTCCATTTCTATTAGCCAGCTGGAAGGATTTTCTGGGATCCTATCTGCCAGTAGAATGCCTGTATCTTCTCTATATCTCACCTCAGAAATTGTCCCTTTTGTCTTCTTCAGCTATCAAAGATTTGATTGGTATCCTCAAGATTCTTCAGCCTGCTCTGTCTTTGGATATTACCTTACTCCTGTGTGCTCAGTGTGTTAATCAGATACACTAACCAAGACAGCCCAGGAACAGAGAGACTGCAAGCAAATGCTACAACTTCTTTGCTCACCCAACCAAGTCGTAATCAAGCACTCCTGGTTCCACAGGAAGGGTTTGAACAACAGACATCCCACGTTCCTGCTCCCACTAGATCCAAAATAGACTCACAGATACATTGTGATTGTGTAAATATTTCAAAGCTGTTTGTACCAACAATCACACTAAGATGATTTAAGCAGATATTTTCAAAATTCCCTGGGGCTTATTTTACTTGAATTGTCACACTTTTGTAATTCAAACTTTCAGCTGGCTGAACTCAGGTACCTTTTTTTTTTTTTTTCATACAACAATATGGTCTTTGTGTCCTTGGATAGATCTCTTTCCCTCACTATCTTTCACATAAACCTTTTCTTCTTTTCCTGACCAGCATATAGGCAAAAATCTAGAACTACTGGATTAACAGTGAGATGGTCTATATTACTTTGCTGCCTTCTATGGAAATATTAAATACGGAGATGAATCTAAGATCATAATTACATAGCAGCAACAGTAAAAGAGGCAGTGCTTGAACTGACTGCATTAATTAGACTTGACAAATAGTATTATCTAATGTGCTAATATTTTGAAACCAGAGTTTTCTCTTAGCCACTGCCAAACTCATAACCCAGAGGAAAACTGCCCATTTAAAAACATCTGCGTTGTACACCTTTGTAAACGAGAATACAGAAAACCTCATGCCCTGCAACTTGTTAACATGATACCCTGGCATTACAGAGTGAAAATACTTTGACAGCTTTAATGTGTCCTTTTCCAGTGTAATGACTTGGTGCTTAAAAATGAATGTTTTTCTACAACATGATCCCTCAGCTCCTAACAGAAGATTTCAGCTCATTTTACAACACATGATGAAGCGTCTTCCTTGTTATAATGTGACAATGGCACTACTGAGCACAACAATTTGAGCCTGAATGTGCCACTGCAAGACAGAAAAAAATCTGAAGAGGCAATTCCACCTAGAACTATGCAGCAAATGCATAAGAAAGAGGAAGAAGAATGATTAAAGATGCATTAGCACAGTCTGACAAACAAGACCCTCGACAAAAGAACCCTTGGTCCTCTGGTAAAAGGGGAGCAGCAGAGATTATCTGAGTGAGACACAGCCAAAGAATCTGATCAAGTCTAACAAAGTCTCACGTTTTGAAGTACTTGAGATGAAAATGTGTCTGCTCAGACAAAGTAAATTCTAAACAATCTCACTATAAAATATATCACTTCTGAAAAGCTTTTTAAGTCTAGAAAAAAACACTCTTTTCCTAATTACCCAGCCCAAGTATTAAATTTAGCTTGTGGAATAGCCAAAAATATGTTACACATATTTAATTTCAAATAAATTAACATACAACAAATGGGTTTAATGTCTCATGCCAGCTCATAACACATCACTTCTGCAACTTGTGTGTTTGGTCTCAACTCTGGATCAGGAAAAATCCAACCACAAACACCAGCAGTTATTGATTTTGATTCAGAAGATTTTGATTCAGCCCAGGTCAGACTCTTAATAATTAGTGTGCCCTCAGAGACAAGCAGCTGCTTGGATATTTTCTTCTGGTATGGACTGATCTTGGCTTACAAAGTACCTTTAGAGAGACTGCCCCAAGGAAATATAAGTAAAGCCATATCTGTATTTGACATTTTAAACCCCCTTTTTTATCTCAGTTCTCCCATACACTATTTTCAAAAAATAAACACCACATTGAATCTCCTCTGCTAAGCAGACTAAGTCATTTTCTGTTTTGCAAAACTGCAGGAGGACCCACATGTGGTCTCATAAAATGACTGGTCCCTTAACCTCTTATCTGTGTGATGGAGCATTACAACCACCTGTACACCAGTTTCTAACATATTTGGTAGCAGCCTTATTACTGTTTGACAGCCTTCATTTAAGTCTTTGGATTTCCAGGAAGGAATACACTACTGATTGCTGAACCAGTTAACCAGTTCTCCACAGTCTCAAAATGAAATTAAAACATTAAGATTCAAATTGGGAAAGACACCTGCTTTAAAAACATGATCTGATGAGTCTCTATAAAGATCTAAATACATTTTTTTAGAAAATCTCATATTTTACATATGATTTGAGGTTTGCAAATTGCCACATTAAGCTATCACTTGCTTTTGCACAGTGCATGGACCCTTCAGAACAGTAAAAATTACTTGTATATACAAGGATGGAATAATTCTATTTTAAACAGAATGCAATATCCTTTCTGCTTTTGTAAATCTCAAAATCTTCTTGCCCCTTCAGTAAATCAGCACTGCCCACAAAGCTGCTCTGAGTGCCCCGCTCGGTACAGAGCAGCAGATCTGTGCAGATTGCCAGCCCCAGTTATTAGCAAGTCCTGCATCGTTTACTTGTGTTTCCTACAGAATTAGCTTGTGAAGAGCGTGGGAGATTTCAGGAGTGATGGACCACCACAGCTCCCCTGGTTCTGCTGTGGTGGATAAATGCCCAGCACCCTGGCATGTCTCACAGGGATGCATAACCAAACTGATCAGGATCTTCCTGAGGGGACTCTTCATTAAATCCTAGCCATTTATAACACTAACTCATTACAAGAAATAATTACCATAGCAACCACTGCACACCATGCATTCGCTGGCACCAACAGTGAGTCTTCTCTGGGGAGGAAGTGGGAGGGAAACGAGTCAAAACAAAAACTTCTACAAAGGTTTGGCATAGTCAGGCACAACTAGATTATGTTTCCCTGTATTTTATTTATCAAAATACTATATCCTCTATTAAGGATACAGTTTCAAATAAGCAGCAAACATTTTAGAATTTAGAAATACAACATAGTATGTCATTATTTCACACAGCATTGTACCAAAGCCCTTTGGTGCTTTTACATACAATAGCACTTGACATACTCCAGTGCTTCTGATCTCCCACAGAATGCTGAGGCAAGCTGGGCTGCAGCTGAAGATGTGAGGAACCTGGGGTTGTTTAGTTTTTTCCTTTTCCTCTCTGTATCAGAAGGCCAATGTAATTCCCATTTAAACCCAGACACTCAAAAGACATTTAGTTGTGTTTCACCCCAGTTCCTCAGAGGACCCAGTCACAGAAAACAGAACACAATTTCCCATCCATAAGAATGGAAGTGGCACTGCCCTAACTGCTTTATTCCAAACATACTCTAGACTCTGACATCCTTAGATTCTCAAAGCAGTGGAACCACACAACAGGTGACAAAGAGAGATGTAGAACCAGGGCCAAGAATGTCTTACAAAAGACAGACCGGGGGAGTTCAGACCTTCCCCAGCGTGAAAAACATCGGCAGAGATGCTGTGGGGACAGCTCAGTTGCCTTAAGCTACCTGAGCTAGCATCATCAGAGAAGCCTTTATGCTCCTACAGAATTCACCAAGAGCTTTTTTCATTATCTCCCAAGGCCAAAATCTATTTCCACTGGTCAGGATTTCAACAACTGCAAGACCAGCTGTGCAAGGCCAAACTCTAATACCTTGTGAGACACCTAATGTGTCCAGAGAGACCGAGACAACTTTAGCTAACCAGTTATGGTTTCACCTGTTGTTTTTAATGCCTGGTTATCACAGAACAGGGAACAAAACCTGGGACTTGTGAGGATGGTGTTTGTCATCTGCACAGAGGAGTGCAACTGCTCAGCTGAAGGTTGTCCAACCGGTTCAAACACATTCTTACACTTTGCAGTTGTGAGGCTTAGCAAAATAACTCTGCAGTTTCTGGCCTCTGAAGGCCTAGAAAAGTGTGTTTCATTGGGAAGTTTTACAATATCAATTATAGATTCCAAAGAGCAATAAGGCAAAAGGTTCTGCCCCCTTCTGAGCTCCTCCCATTTGTTAAGCTTTCCCTTCCTTTCTACAGGAAAAAAAATCGCCATTATTTTACTTTACAGGATTAAAAAAAAGCAAGAAAGTGAAACCCTGGGGGCTGGGAGACTTGGACTTTAAAGGACTCTGTAATGAACTGTTTCATGGTAGTTAATCACTTTAATCGTGCTTCCTTTCCTCAATAAAAGTTTCCCTGTCTGTACTCTCCAAGTGATCTCCAATCCTTCTCTAATACAATGCCCAGAGGGTTAGAGCGTGATCCAGCTCTGGAACATTGGCCTGAGCAAAGGGCAAAAATCCCTTATTCTTCTGGCTGATTCTTTTCTGAATTCATTCCAGAATTACCACCACATTTAAACTCCAGTGCCATGCAGAACATGCTCGTATTATCAGTTACAACAGGCTCTTATTGTATTGCTTTTCAGTCATTAGCTTTCCATTTTATATCTGGGTTTATACTTACATTTTACAAATTATTTTTAAAAAACTTTGGATGAAAACTAGATTTCTTTCATGACTGTAACTCTTTTTATTTTGGAGAAATAAGCTCGGGATTAAAAAAAAGAGAAATAAGGATTTGACACCCACTGCAATGGTTTAGGGAAATGGGAGAAAGAAAGGAGAAGCTGTCTTATGACTTTTGATCTTCTGTCTTGTTGTCAAAGGAGATGAGAGTCCCAGTAAATTGCTGTGTGCACCTACACAAACCTGATCATCAGTGCTTTTCTGCAATGGGAACAAAGGATTCCTGTGAGTAGTGGGACCTCTTTTGGCATCTGCCTGACTCCCCTTCTGCAGTGCTTGGTTTGTACACAGTATAAAGCACAAGCTTTCAGGCATTCCTCAGTATTAACAAATAACTAACATTATGTCTATTTAAGTGAATGGTTATCTGAGGGGTTCCTATTTTCAAAATAGTTTCTTTTAAGCTATGTCTGCCTTCAGTCTTATTTTGAATACAACTTTTAGTTTATTATCCCAGTGGAATAAGTGCATCTCTGTCCACACTGAAAAGAATCCATTTCTCTCCAAACAATGAAAAATTTCTGTTCACATTGAAATAAACACTGAAACTTAGAGCAACGTCTTCACCTCCACAACCCCCTCCTCCCCCCACATTTGCTTCTTGACAACTACTAACAATAAATGTAAAAGTAATCCTAGTTTTTATTTGAAGCTATCTCAGCTTTAAAAGAACCTTCCAAATATGATTGAGGCTATGATTTAAACCCATAGGTAACCCCTGAAATCTGCTTTGAATAGCAACAAATGCCTAACAAGATCTTGAGCGCTTGCAGCAAAGAAATCTAATCTCTGAACTCCTAAAGGTCAAGATTTACTGCCTGGTAACATGGCTCAAGTGTAAATGCTCTGTAATGCTACAGCAGGTGATTGCTTTGCTCTCTAGACAGTGTCAATTTTGCCCAAGTAGCAGCAGATGTGTCTAGCATTAAGCCAGAATGGTGTCAAGGGCCCTTCTTGAACAGAACTGCTTCTCAGGGAAACTGGTCCTAAAGCCCTAGTCTATTAAGACCATACCCAAAAGACAGACATTTAAAACTTAAAGGATGCTGGAGAATCAAGGTGCTTTAGAGCCTTGATTCTAAATTTCAGAGTCCGATATCCTGGGAGAAGAAATTCTCTTGTGATACAAGCACATATCCTCAAATGTGCAAGCACAGCCTCCACTGCACAAGCCTGCCAGGGCAGCTAAAGTAACTTATACCAGAAAAGTATTTGGCTCTGAATATTCTTCCTTCCAAACTTCTTCCTCCTGAATTTCCTCAGTGAGGTGCTGCCATGCTGTCACAGTTAATGTCAGTGCTCCCACCAGGGGTGCTCCTGCATCCCCCGGCTCCCTTACCCAGGCCATTTATGTCCAGTACCTATGGCAGCTATGAAATCCTAAATCTACTTTTTTAAATCATTCATCATTGCTCTGACCTCTCCAGGCTACAGAGACACAAAAATTAAAGATTTCATTACATTAAATACTACCTGTTTTGATATGGTACATTCTAAGTCCAAGAATAAGAAGATAGGGAAAGCACATTCCATTTACAAATAAAGACCTGTAATGGGTTTGCAGTTTAGTTCTACTTATGTAAAAGAAGCAACACAAAATTATTCCAAAAGCAGCAGTGGAAGTTCCTCACACACTTTCCCATACCATACTCCAACACTTGTGGCTGCAGGCTGAGCCCTTTCCCAGCAGAGCTTTTATCCAGCTGTTGATAGCCCTTCCCACCTTGATGCTGCTGGGCATAGATACTCCAAAGGCTTCAGGAAACACAAAACAGGCCCACAGTGTTTCTCATGCCTGCAGTCTCTAAAGAATATTTATGGAGAAGTTTTAGGACAGCTTGAGGGCCAGCTAAAACCAAGGACAGCATTGCCCAAGAGTCTGAATTTGGTCTCACTTGCATTTCAAAACAGGTCAGTTGAAGACAAAGAAGGAATGCAGGTATGATTCTCAGGATGTTGCTGAGGATAAGTTTTCCTTCCATGCAGATGATACTTCTGAAAGAGATGATTCTAAATACCTATACCTGGGCTGAACAACATGGAAACCACTTGGCTGCCAAAATGGAACTTAGTCTGTTGAATAGGAATTTAAGTGGAATATTCTCTACTTGTTACAGGGATTAAGTTGCCCTGGATAACTTGAGATTTTCTAGTTTTCCTCCAAGAGCATTTATAAAAGGTTTTCATAGAATTCAGACATGACTAATAAATATTTTGACAACTGTGTAATTACCCAATGTGTATTCCAACAAATTTAGCCCATTCTCTGATTTCATCCAGCTGAGAATTCTTTGCACTTCAGATAATACAGTTGCTTGGATGGGGTTGCTTTGTGTTGCAATTCCTGTCTGGGGTGCTTTGTGCTGACTTGGCATACACACACTTCATATCTGTAACTTACCTGTAGATATTTAAGATACCTAGTAGGCTTTTACACACCAGTTCTGCACGAAAATCAGTATTACAGTGACTGAGGTCTTTACGTAAACATTGTTTCTGCAAGTCTGAATCTTGATTTTGGGCTTCCCAAGAGCAGAAAATAATCTCTCCCTCAAACTTTTCATGGAGGGCAGTAAGCAGCCTTTAGAAAAAGCTCTGACAGACTCTGTTTATGTGTAGAAGTCATACTGGGACAGCTTAAAAAAATGAATGTAAAATCCTACTGCAATCAACAGAGTTTAAAAATAATTACATTGGCTGAGTCTCTGGCTTTAAATCATACAAGTAATTTCACTAGTGCTACCAGAGTAGGCATTCCTGCCAGACCTCACTGGGAGCTTGCTCACCTATATCATTTGAAGTAATCCTTTTGAGGTCTTATTTATGGATGCATGGCAAGCACGATGCCATCCAGCCCCATGCTGGGCATGCTGTCATTAAGCAGTGAATGGCAGCAAATGCAATTTAACTTCTCTGAACAGCATCATTTGGAATAGTCCCAGGAAAACCCAGCATAAAACTAATTTCTAGCTGCATCAGATATGTAAGTATTTACAGAGCTCTTTGTAAACATACTGCAATTAAAAACATTTAATAGAGAACAAACCCACTTCACCATATGGCAAGTCATCTTCAGTTAAGGCAAGAGAGCCTTAGTGTCTGACAAAGAGGGCAAGGGAGACAGACTGTAAATTCTAAAGACTTGACAGAAAAGGGGCCCCCAAAATAGCTTATCTGTGTTGGAATTATGACGATGACATAGAAAAAGTAGCACCAGGCCTCAAATCTTTGCCATGGGATACAAATACACCTGTAAAAATCCCTGAGTAGGACCAACACATTTTCCATGAAAAATAATTGCTTCAAACAGCAGGAAGCATAAGGTGCAGCATTATCCCAGAATATCCCAACCTGTTAGTGCTGTCAAGAACTGCATCAGGAGATTATTCTCCATCTATACAAGGCTTTCTCTCAAGTTAAAAATTTACATACAAAGTTGGCATGAAGGGAAAAGGCTGACAGTGGAATGGAAAATATACCTGATTCCTGCAGCAAGACCCTTAGAGTCCTCTTTGAGGATACATTTGGTACAAGATAATAAAAAGATGACTCAGAAGATTTAACCAAACTCTTGAAATCGCTCAGAAACACAGATTTTTCCAAACAAACTGCAGCTCCAGCAGCAACAGCTCTCCCTCTGTGCCACAGAAAGCAAAGGTCTGCTGCACAGGAAGGTCTCACCAGGGGTACCAGGATTCAGTCATCTTCCAGAACTCCCTGTAGCAGGAGTTCAGAGGATGACCTGGGTAAGACTCAAGCAGGGATAGCCAATGCTTTGCAGAAAGCGCTGTAAAATACACAGAGAGAGCAATAAGAACTGGAACAGGCAGGGCCTAAGCCAACAGAGGGAGAAGTTGCCTCACTTCATCCCCATGCCAGCCCTCTCTCATGGAATTTGTGAATCCACAGGGAAGCACATCTGAACACACTCAGAGTGAGCCTTGGCACAGCCAAGAACACCCCCCAGAAGCACAGCTTAGAACCTGCAGTGACCCTGGTGATCAGAAGTACCTGCACAAAGTCCATTTTTTATGTAACTTAGACAGGATGTCTGAGTTGTCAGATGGCTCAGAAACACCTGAGTAGACTTCAGTGGATTAAATGCTTTCATAACAGGTTGAAGTTGAGTGACATTTTTAAGCTCCTAAGTGAACCAATATGCAAAACTAATGAGATCATAAATTTTTCCTCCAGTTAATGTACTAGGTGGAGGATGGAGAGCAGAGAGAAGCAGGAAGATGAGAGGCTGCCCAAACACATGAGGTTGATTAAACTAATTTAATCTGCAACAAGGAGTAAGACCCACAGAAGCAGAGCCATTATTCACTGGGCTACAGTATCCCCACCGAGGATACAGCCTTCAGCTGCTCTGCCTGCCCAGGGTCCAGACTAACCCAGTGCTTTTAAAGTTACAGCGAGAAACTGAAACACAGGGTTGTTGAACAAGAAAGCCACATCCCTTTTTCTTTTAAGGTTCAGTAAAATAATATGCTGCTGTCACAACCCAATAGCTACAATTTTCTGTGTATCATCTTTGTAAAGCAATAGGGACAGTCTGGCAATGGCTGTCCCTGCAGGTTACACATATGTTACAGCAGGTTACATGTGTGCACCACCTGAATCGCTGCTCCTACAGCTGCAGCAAACAAAATGCACAGAGTGTCACTGCAAAAGGCAACATAACCTTATACCTTGTCTCTGTTAGCAGAAACCACACAACAGAGACAGACTGAAGAAACAGCAGGCAGATCCAGAAGAAACCCATTCAGAGCAATGCTTCAGCTACTGTGTTAGTTACAGTAACCATCATAACATGAGATCATCTCAGCCAAAATTCTTGCTGTTTTTAGTCCTTACAACTCTCATTTGAGATGAATGATTGGTATTCTCCAACCAAAGGTACTGTTTTGATTATATATACACACACAGACCAACTTACCAAAATTAAACCTATGCATATTAAATTGCTTATTATGAAAATGTTTTTAAAAATAATAGTATTTTATCTTAGTAAAAAATTAGCTGCTTGTAAACTAACTGCTTATTTCAAAATTCAGGTTCAGTAAGCCTAAACCTTGGCACATTTGTGAAAAAGCATCCACCAAAATCCTGTCTTTTCCTGGAGGCAGAAGTACCAAGCACTGCCACAAGACTCCTCACTGCCAGATGGGGAGTGGACTGGCATTGCACAAGGTGTGTTGCAGCTGCTGGGAGACAGGCACATACAGGCACTTAACAATCTCTCTGCCTTGTTTAGCTTGGAAACTCAGCAGCCCTTGGAAACCCTGAGTGTCCAAGCTGAGACTTGCTTTACTTGCTCAGGGGTTCCTCCCTTCTCACCAGTCACAGACTAGAGTAAACTCTAAGCATGATGCAATTGTGGTGTTAATCATATGGTGCCTGGGGAAGATGATCAGGTTTTGGGTTCACCAGGACTTCAGACATGTGCAAGATAAACACAAGATGAGCAAACTCCACATTTGTTTGAAAGTTAATCCCGTTTCCCCAAATATTCCAGGACAGGCTCATGCTAATTAAAGTGCAAACAGTCACATTTACTCACTGCAGCATCATCTCTTTGTGCTTCTTCCTCAGGGACAGTCAAGGTAAAAAGTCACAAGGAAGCTGGGGCTCCCATCCAACCTGAACTGAATATGTAGACCTGTAAGTCTGATCAAAAGAATTGCTTTTCTGAATCCCTTTCAACAGATCTGTAACACTTTCTATATTTGCTATATTTCCGTACAAATTTCTTCTTTCCTTTTCCCAGCTCAGTACTGAAAGAACATTACACAACACTCTGTTCAGCTGCTGCTTCTTTCCCTGTTGATTAACACTGGTTTGAGTTTCCCTACACAACAAGGTTTGTGTCTCAAATTCATAACTGAGACAGAGAAAGGAAAGTCCACTGCCTGGCAGGCAATGCCGAAGCACAGGAAACCAGATCAGCCCCAAATTCTTTTGTGAATTCTGCTAAATGGGATACAGCAAGGTTCTCAAATCTTAGCTCCAGCCTCTGTGTCTCAAATCCTATTTTTCCTCAGCCTTGTGGGTGAAGTTCTTAAGAGACTAAGTTAAGGCAATAATGTTAAGGAATCGAGACTTTCCAGGGGTAAAGCCAGACTATAATATACTCTGTTGATGGATGATATTTGTTAGCCTTTACTTCCCCCATCACCCAACAGATAGGATTTCACATTGACCCAGTTCTTACCTTAAACACACCTTTTTCCCTGATAACACCTAAATTCTTACGTTGTTCACCTGCAGATCATCTCTTTGCCTTGTGCTGTGCACCACTGGCTATTAAGGATTGAAAGGAGACCAGCCTATTTCTATTATAGCCTTGGATTTGAATTACAGAAGTGTTAAAACTCCCAGCATGCGACCACAACTGAAATGAGCTAGGCCTTAATTAAACAGAGTTTGAAGCTCGTTGTTTAATTAAACAGATGTAAGTGCCTAATCATTCAACTATTCCACGAATACACTGCATATCATTTAATCTCCCCACCCACACAATGAAGGCACAGCTCTAATACTTCGCTGCAATCAAACTATTTCAAATAAGCCAGCATATGCTTTCAACACAAAAAAGAAATTTCCAATGACTAGACAAACATATAAAAGAGTGAATGTGAATTTACTGAGAGAGTCATTTCCAGTACAGTGTGTGTGAAATGAGAATCTCTCTATGGTGCAGCACATCCACGCCTCTTGATTCTTCTGACTTACAGAGACCACACAATGAAAGGCCTTTCAACACCATGAATGCCTTTCAAACAACACTCCTGCAACGTGTAGGATACTGCACAGATCCTTGTTTGGGCAAAGAGGATAAATTTTGCTCAGAACACTTCCAGAAAGCCTGGGCTGTGTGTGTACACATCCAGGCAATGTCTCAATGATCTACCAGAGGAACCGACCTACAGGGCTACACTATGCCTTGTGTGGTCCAGGGGAGAGGCCCGACAGCAGAGGAGGGAAATACTTTCCTATAGATCCTTTTTGTGTAGCAGTCATGAGATTACTACTTCCTGGAGCAAAAGAGTTTATCTGAAAGGAGTTTGCTGCATGGAGGGAAAATCAAAATTGATACGTCGGGCAGTCAGCTTTTTACCCAAACCTAACAGATCCAATTGTTTATGAGGAGAGCAGAGGGAAAGAGATTGACAGATTTCACCAGATTCCTCAAGCCAGCTGGCAAAACCAGGATGGATTAAAAAACATGGACAGGGAGTATGAATTATAATATTTAGCAGTGAAAGGAACCTAAGACATAGGCAGAGAAGCTGTAGGTACATTCCATGTTCGACAGGAGAGTCACCACAGAAGGACCCTCCTGATGCTGTGTCCAACCACTTGTTTCCATCCCAGTGCATGCCATAGTGCAGCTACTGTCCTCTCAGGCTGCACTATGGCATGCACTGAGGGTGGCAGTGTGACAGAAAGCATAGTCCCTTGTCTCCCGTCTCTAGTGACTTCAGTGTCAGACCTGTGGTGCCAGCTCATACCCCAGCAACAGAGCATTTCTCAGCTGGATCAGGTTTGGCTGAAAATAAGTCACTGGCCTAGACCAGTAAAGCACAGGGAAAGTGAAAAGATGAGGAAGGTGTTAGGGATTGGGTTGGTTTTGTAAAACGAATCCATGCAGATTTAAGAATGTACATCAGATTATTTTTATCATTATTTCAAATAGCAGCTAATTTTTAATGATTTAAAAGTGAACAGTCAAGTTAATTTCTGCAGTTGTTCGGAGGACAGACGAGACAGCAGCCTCACCGTAGCAGGAACAAGAAGCAAGAGCAGAAGAAAAAGAGCTTCTCAGATGAACTTTACCCAAAGGCTTCATAATGCAGACCTGGCTGCGCCCAGCACTTTGACCTGAAGACTCAGGTACTTGCAGCCAGGAAAACTCTAAGTTTTAACAGTGAGATAAACATGTAGACTGTTCACTGCTCCCTTACAGGGGAGGCAGGATCAGACCTTTGCAAGGGAACTGAAGTCACTTATTCATAGTATGAAGCCAGTGGCCTGACACAGCCTGGATATCTCAACAATCCAGTAGTGAGCAAAGCAGGCAACCCCACAGCAGGGAGAATGTGCAAGGATTTATCACACCTGGCAGGAGGGAGTCCTTTCTACTCTTATTGCTCAGATAAGCAGCCCAGGCTTTAGCCCTTACAAGTATCTGAAAATTGTCTGAACTTTTACAGATACCCAGCTATGAAGTCGATTACTGAAAAAGCACAAGACACACTTGCAGCAATTACTTTTCTGAAACCACACATCAGGTGGGAAATAAAAATATGGAAACTGTTACATGAGGGAGAATCAAAGACATTTGAAAACAAATTGTTCTAGCTCAGTTTTTCTGTTCCTCAGTGGTAACAGGGTCACACTTGCTGGCATGAATCTTTCCACAAGAGACCAAATAATTTTGGATAGGTTTCCAAGTGAATACTACAATGCAATCATATAGGTTTTTTTCCCATATGTATTGCCTTTGTAGGGAAAAAATGTACCAAGAATTATTCCACAATGGTAAATTTGCAGTCTTTGTGCTGGGTTTTTCTGCAGACTGTAAAGTAAAGAGAAAAACAGAAATTTAATCTTCATATCAGCCAGTGCTTACAAATGACCGTGTGCTCCCAGTAATGTTGCAAAGTGACAGGATTCCTGTTGTTAAACTTGATGAGCAGCAGCATCGCTGAGGAACACGTAACAACCGGTGAACTTTCCACAAAGACACTTTGCTTCCCATAGATCTCCATACATAACCTTTACTGGTCTCAGTAGGATCATTACATCCATTAGACTGTGGACTCAGCACTGCTTTAGCTCTTAAGTTAATACAACTGAGACTTTTTTTTTTACTTTCCTATTGGGAAGTAGCATGTGCAATTTTAGTGATTTCTTAGATCATTCTATAAGTAAATCAAATATTCTTTCAAGCCTAGTTATCAAAATTGTGTCCTTTGATACTACATCCTCCATCAAACTGCAGTAATCCAGATCAACACATTTTAAACCTCCACCATCTCTCCTAATATCATTCTAGCAGATAGAGTAATTAAATTTGTACATTTTTTTAAGTCCTACTCAATAAATCTGAATAAATTAACAACGCATTACTAAGGCTGCTACATTAAATTTGCATAGTGCATTTAATGAATATGCAACTGCAAGTGAAAAGGTCTGCTACTGTGAACCTTCCACATTAGCATAACTACTTCCAGCATGTTTCTTAAATAATGCACTCATTTGCACATCACTGACTTGGCTAATTCTGACTTCAGTCAGGGTAGCCTTGTAATTAAGACTCTTGCTTTAATTTTTAATGAAGTTTATGTTACATCAATCCTGACAGTAATGAGGGGACATGGAAACAAAAAGGCTGCTAATAATTAAATTCACAAACCAGTTTGAGGGATAATAATTCCTGAGGAGAAATTACATGACTAATTATTAATTAAATATTCATACTATTGCAGGGCCATCTCCCTTAACTGCTCCTTCTTGTTGGTAATAATGCTGAGATGTGGATGCCTCCTGCAACCATTCTGATTTTAAGGTCTTTGGTTAATTTTAGTGCACCATTAATCAATATGACACAAAAAATAAAATTGCTTTAATTGGTATCACTTTATTGTTTCTAAATATTACTACAGTTGGTTTAGTTGTGTAGAATTAATCTAGTTAGTCGGTGCCCATTTTATGGCAACATAAATCCAGTTTATGTCCATAAACTTCTAATGGCAGGACAACTTGACCTTTTTTTGTAACATTACTGTTTACAGATAATTACACCAACTCTTTAAAAGGTTGTTTAATAGCTTTGCATACATCATAGTAAAATGAAAAACATGCATATTATTTAACTCCAGACTGTTCTAAGAAGGTCTCAAAGACCCTAATTTACCCCTGCTGAAAAGTAAGCAATATTAATTTGTGTATTTTTAAGAAATCTACGAGAGCTTTTCCTCAAATGCATACAAACAGATCGAAAGTGTTTGTGTATGGATCTCTATTCATCTTTCACACATTTTAGATGACATATATAACAGAATAACAGCCCTTCAATGACATCTTTCACAGAAAAAAGATGTTGGTGTGTGGCTTTTCTATCACACAGGTCTTGAATTGATAGTTTTCCAATCTCTCATCTACAGATACCATAAATTCACATAGGAATTAGAACAATTAATCCTAATTTATGTCAACATTTCTATCAGCCAGGGTTCTGCTTGCTGAAGGTGTCACAATAGACCTTTAGGATTACATGTTTACTAAAAGAAGTCCAGTTTGTAGGAAAGTTTAGCAGGAGGAAAGAAATTCCTTAAATGAAGCTTATTAGTAACCAAACTCAGTTGGATTATGAATTTGTTTTAAAGTGTATGTTAGTGCTTTAAAGAGAGAGTATTTTGCATAGCATAAAATTGATTCTCAAATTATTAAAAAGACATAAAGCATGTCCTTTTATCCTGAAGGGGCATTTGGAAATTCTGAACCAGGGCAAACATTTCATTTTTCTAATAATTCAAACCAGTTGATTCATCAAAGTGAAACAAGTCCATCACCATACATGGGGCAATGATTCCCTTTAGCAAGCACTTGTCACATTACTACAATCTGACAGGTTTGTAGGGCATTATTACTAGCTCTGATTTGTACCAATCTATCCCTTTTACTAAATCTTAAAAATCTTTTTAACTTTTCTTTCTTCCTCTACTCTCTTAAACTAACACCTGAAGGCAATTTAAATATACCACTCCATAATGAAATAGCACTTTCATTCTCTCTAGAATTAAGATGTCATTATCAACCATCTGTTCCTGGTCCTGCTCTCTATTTCTTCCATCAAAGAAATAATTCCAGGCATGAAACACTTCATTGGAGCAACAATCACCTGAAACTGCTGGAGTGCTGCAATATGAGGGTGGGCCTGGCTTGCAGGGGAAATAGCAACTGAAGAAACTTTATCAGATAATTTGGTGTCACTTTATGCAGCAGCTGAGGAGAATTCCTACTGGGTCTTTCTCCCCATTCCTTGTCTCTACAAGCAGCACCATTTCATTGCTGCCTGTGCTCCTGAGAGTGCAGTATCTGGTACACAGGACAAAAGGCATCTGAAGAGTCCTCAGGTCAAAGCCCCAGTTTGAGGACCAAAGATACAGGGCTCATACTGAGCCATCTCAATGGAATTCTGTGGATTCTGAACTAGGATTTGATGGTAGCAGTCAGAAAAGCACAACTGCAGCTGTGCTTCTCTGAACATCACCAGCAGTTTTACAGTTTTACACACACTAGCTGTGTGTAAAACTTGACATGATTTGCTTTCACAAATCTAACATCCTTCTGCAACAGAATAACCAGCCTGTGGGAGTGAGAATCAAAAAGGAAAGGCAAACTTCATGGGTTGAGATAAGAATGGTTTACTAATTAAAACATAATAGAACATCATAATCATAACAAAGAGGAGGGCTAGAGAGAAATAAAACCCAAGAGAACAAAAACTCAACAGAAAGAGCTGATGTACAGAACAGTTGCTCACTACCCACTGACTGACACCCAGCCTGTCTCTGAGCAGCAATCAGCACTCCCCAGTTGACCCTCCCCTGTTTGTGTGTGACATTCCACACCTTGGAGCATCCCTTTGGCCAGTTCAGGTCAGCTTTCCCAGCTGTGCACTCCACCCAGCATCCTGTGTACCTGCTCCCTGGCAGAGTACGAGGCTCTGGGAAGTCCTTGATTTAGTGTAGACATTACTCAGCAACAACTAAAACATCAGTGTGTTATCAACATTACTCTTGTACTTGAATCCAAAGCACAAAGCACAACACTGTAGCAGCTAGTAAGAAGAAAATTCACTCTCTATGAGCCAAAACCAGGACAAGAGTGAACTCTAAAACAGGTAGAAAATCACCCTTGAGAGCAATTCCTGGTGTTCCAGTGTCAAACTCCACTGTGGGGTTGGGCTCTCCATGCTTCCCTCCTGCATTAGTATCAATCCATACTTTCACTACTGACTTGGACAACAAGACAGCATGCCTATAAATCTACTGCAAGGTAGGAAGGACTGTGAATGCTCTCAAGGAATAGAATTCAAAGTAATCTTACCAGATAAAAAACTTGTAGACTAAATGGAAATAAACCCAGAGGAAGACAACCAGATACAACATAACATTAGAGCAAGCAGATCCCACTGGGGAAAACTGAAACAACTGGGGTTCTGTTTGTCCCATAGAAGAGGTTTCTCACAGGAGAGAGCTAAAGGCTGATACTAAGGAAATTATTTTCCCCCACATCCATGATGATGGTAATAAGAAAAACTAGTCATGTACTTCAGCAGGAAAATTAAATATTAGCATTAGCACTAGAATATGTTGTGCATCTTAATTATCTAGGTTTAAAAGCAGTGTAGACAAAAATCAGTCAGGAATGATTTCTGTAGGACTGATCCAGACTTAGGAGAGAGACAAGCTACATGTCTTCTTTGGGTATCCCAGTCCTGATTCTAGAATGAGTTCAGTTTTATGCAAAAGCTGTGGTCGTGTATGTGCCTGTGCACTACAACTACAAATCCATCAGTATGACTAAATAGCTACTAACAGAAACTTGAGGTCAGTTTTGGGGATTCAGAGGAATTACAGTGTTTAAATGAGGCCTTCAGCTCCCTAAGAAGATAAAATTATAGGTGCTGAATAGAACAATGTAGATCACTCCATTAGACATGGAAATGAAAAGGAGGAAGAGTGAGTTGGAATCAAAGGAAGGGACTGAGGAAGGGCTAGGAAGCAAAAGCTTCCTTGTGAACAGGACACAAAGAGGGCCAAGGATTCCTTGGTGTCTCTGTTCCTCCTCTCTTCTTTTTGTGCTATTCACCTCAGAAAGTGAACCTCTTGAGATGAAGAAAAAGTAAAATGCCAAGCAGTTCCCCTCTTGCACTGCTGTGGGCTGCAGTGGCTCAGTGCTGCCTGGGACAGAAAGCATTGCTGCACAGGCACGAGATGCACCCGTAAATCCAGAGCTGGTCTGTGCACCACAGCTCAGGTCCCAAGCCCGAGCCTGGCCTCTTCGCTGAGCTTGCCAACAAAAAAAGTGACTGAGGTGATTTTGTGGAGACCCACCAGCACTTCCCTCTCTACTCAAAATACATATGTTTTCAAATATTCTTGGCATACTTTTGAAACAGGTTTGGCTTAAAGTGTAAAAAAAGAATGTTTCAACTGACTCTTTGTTCTCCAGCTAATTCTATTTACATGAAAAGAAGTATTTTAAAATAAGATGCAAATATTCAATTTTGACAAGGTTTGTTTTGTTTTGTGGCATTTGGTTTTTTTGGTTTTTAATTAGAGCTCTCTTCTCCCAAGCATACCGCCATTAAAAGAGCACAGTTTTTGGAAAAAAACATTTCCACAAAACTATCTTCCAACACATCAAACATCTACTAGAAGATTTTCACTACCCTGTACTAAGATTAGGAATACTTTATTTTGCACAAAAATTACTGTAACTGAAATCTATTATTAATGTAGTAATGAATTAGTTCTTAGATGTGGAGCCATGATGAGTTCTCCCTGTGCGAGAAGATAATGGCCTGATCCTATGTGAAAGCAACAACAAGAATTAAGACAGCAGATAGGATCCTTTGAAAACTATTTGGCAAGTGAATAATTATTTTATTATATTGCTTTTAAACAACAATTCAGTAAGGATGATAGGTTGAAAGTACTTGAGTAGCAGGATGGTTTTTAAATTGAAGGACACTCTAACCAGCTGGTTTTAAGCACAAGTCTGTATAGCTTTCAGAAAAAGTAGAAAATACAGAATCCTACTAGCACTGAGGAACACAAGTGGAGTGTTAGCAGTATGAACTGCAGAGTGGCAGAGTAGGATAATCATGTTATTGTAAATCTGATGAAAGAAATGGCACAGGGTACAGAAAATCAGTATCCATACAATGCCACTTCAGCAATCAGCCCCTTCAAACACCACCTTCCCATGAAGTAATTCCATGTAAAAGAACTTTTTCATATGTTCATTTTTCAGCAGCCACCATGCCAGACAAGCTGACATATTAACATTCAGTCCTGTGGGGTGTCAATATTTCCTAGAGGAAAGCGGCCTCAGCCACCTTCCAAGCCAATAACAGCTACAGCATTCTGACCAATGTGGGAGCAAGGCCTCCAAGTCAGGGAGCCTAAGAGTGCCTGGCACAGGAAATCAGCTTAAATCTGAGTGTCTCCCAATACATTTTCCTTCTACAAATTCTCAGTTTTGGTACTACCATCCAAAGCAGAAGAGGATGTGAGGGAACAACCATACTTGAAAATTTGTGCACAGCTCTTCTAGGAATATACAAACTCAAATTTATCATATGGACAAAATAGTCTGAAGAAGTGAGGCAGCATTTCAGCACATAGAATTCAATATGATTTCATAGTTAATAGCTTAATGTGACCTATCCATTCCTCATGTGATGTATACTGTAATGCCTAAATATTGCTTCCTTACCCTTGACATTACACCTGCGAAAGCCTACAGCCCACCAGACTGAGCATGCTGCCCAGTGGTTTAGTGTTTGAAGACACACGGATGATTTTGGAGATACTTGGGCCATATCAATGCACATAGATTGGTCAATGTCTAATCTATAGGAAGAATATGCAATTTACCTACTAGAAATAAAATGTTTAGGCAAAAATCCCTGTGCTGGTTTTCCTGCACTGTTTAGCAAAAGTTGAGTGAATTCAATAGAAGTACAGAGGTTTTAATACAGGTTTGAAGTTAGCACTGCTCTGCTTTTAGGTGGGAGTCAAGTGGGAGAATATTTCTAAGGTAAGTTGGGCAGCAACAGTGCCAGGCACTCCATCCCACTTCCCAGCATAAACAAGAGGCAAAGCAAAGGGACTCTAACAATGCCAGACAGCACCAGCCATATCCCCAAATCCCAGCTGGACTGGTTTTGTCTGGAATAGAGTTAATTTTCTTCACAGCAGCTGTGCAGTGCTGTGGATTTGTCACCAAGCAGTGCTGATATCACACAGGTGTTTTAGCTACTGCTGAGCAGAGCTCACACAGTGTCCAGGCTTTCTCCATTTCTCACTCTGCCCCTGCAGTGAGGAGGCTGGGAGAGGACACAGCCAGGACAGCTGACCCCAGGTGACTGAAGAGATGTTCCATAATGTACATCATACTCAGCAGCAAAAAGGGGGCAAAGAAGGAGGCAGGGGGGACTTCCAGAGTGATGGCACCTGTGTTCCCAAGTAACAGTTACATATGACGACACCCTGCTTCCCTGGAATATGTGAACATGTGCCTGCTGACAGGAAGTAGTGAATGGATTCTTTACTTTGTGTTGCTTGCTTGGGCAGCTTTTGTTTGACCTATTCAATTATCTTTACCTCAACCCACACATTTTCTCACTTTTGTCCTTCCAATTGACTCCCCCACCCTTCTAGGGGTGCAGTGGCTGTGGGTGCCAGGCTGCCTACTGGGGCTAAGCCATGACACCACTCAGCACAAATCTGTATTTTGGCCATGCACAAACCTGCCTCTAGCCTGCTAGTGTCCATAGCTGTGCAGCACAACTGGCTAATCAAGTTTTTCAGTCTGCCTTTACAAAAACTACAGTCCATCCCTCCATGCAAAGCTTCAAAGACTTTTAACCCCCAACAGAGCAATTTCAGATGCCACTGCCCACTCCTCCTGTGTGCTGACATAAAATCCCACTCTTGGAGCAGTTCACTTTCTCACTCTACAGAACAGTGTGGAAAGCAGAGTGTGTCCCAAACACCTCTTCCACCAGAATTTGGGTCCTTAGCAAGAATAAAATAATACCCTCCAACACTCTCTTTGCTCACTGCAGACTCTGACACTGTCTGATAATGATAATTAAGTTTCTACTAATGACTACTTCCACAGTACTTTATTGTTAAGATCTAATAGTTTAAACACCTAATGACAATAAATGCAGATTTACTCATGCAGTGTCTTCCCCTTGTTTAAGATCCACAATTTCAGTGAGCATTCCCAACATTGCATTTATTTCTCAAAACTGTAACAAAAAAATGATCCCAGGATCAAGTGCAATGAGAGATCTAAACCCACACAAGGAACTCATGGTTTCCAGGGGGACCTACATTAGTAGAGAAACCTGTTTGTAGCCTGCAAGATGCAGATACTATTTTATAAATATAGTTTGAGTTTTACTTTTTCAGTCAGCAAAGCAGAATTTTCATCATACTTTTTATGAACTCAATTTGAGTTTTGTTTCTATAATTACAACAACAACACAATGATGGGAATTTCTTTTACCCTTCAACATCATGAACTAGTCAGATGAGAACTTTGTATTGCATAATACATGATGCCCTGCCTTACATGTGATATGCTTTACAAAAATCTTAGACTAATTGTGAAAGACTACTGTTACAAAATATTCTCATCACTGGCGTGTTTAATTGAGCTCCTGAGAGGCAGTATCAGTAAGACTTAGGGATAAATAACTGGTAGTCCCATTGGTCTCACCAAGAATCCATTGATGTTTCATAAATCCTAGTCAGTACAAATCTAATTGAGTTACCATGCTGAATTAGCTTACATCTAAATGGCATTCATGTCTACAAATGGAATAATTAGAGGCTAGAAAATGGGATGTATGAAGTGCTATCCCAAGTGACAACAGCAAGACATTTGTATTCATTCAATCAACTGCTTCAAAAAAGCAGATGCAATACTTGATTTGGGGTTGATGACAAGACAGTGTTATTGAGTCTAGCAATGATATTAGACAGAGAATGTTAACTGCTTCTTCATATCCATCTATTTATATTTATTCTAAGAGATTCTTCACTTTGATTCTTTCAGATTTTGCTTTAGGATACAAAGTCATTACATGAGTACCATGACTACAGACTCCCTATTTTATATCTAGGGTAATGAAATCAGCTGCGCTCATTGGTTCTCTTCTTTCCACTACTAGAATTCTAATATGAATAGAAAATAAACCAATAAATAACAGAGCTTCAGACAGAACTTTCAAAGCTACTAATATTTTTAGCCTCAGTACTGAAGGAGTCTTTTTCGACAGAATAAAGCAAATAGGACTGTTAATTTTGTCACCTTGCTTAGCCACTGTGTTCTGTGCACTAAATTAAATAAGATACTGTTACACTCACACTGGAGTCCAGTGTCATCCTGCCAGGGCTACCCTGCACTACACACTGACATTTATCAGATGCCACTAGTTGGCTGGTTCAGGCTTAGTTAAATACCATCTAGTTTTTTCAGGACAAATATGAAACATGGCCATCTCAAACTGTATATAAAACCTATTAAATTAGGATGAATCTTTGCAATGCTGGATAACAGATTCCTTTAATTCAGAAAGTAGTCTAATTTGCATGCATATTTTATTTATTACACCAATTAAGTTTTGCAAATAGTTTGCAATGAGGTCCCTATGACCTAATAATTCACAATTACTCCTGGGATATCCTGCCCACTTTAGCATGTTTTGAATAATATTGCTATCTCCTTGAGAAAAATAATGCATTTTTTACATGATGAATTTATTAAGAGTTCACACACCTCTTTCTTAACCAATTTTACTCTAGACAGGGTTACTGGAGCTACTTCATAGACCTTTGTCATGTTGGTTGATGAATGCTTTCCTTCAGCTTCCTCTCT
The DNA here is from genome assembly GCA_013399945.1 of Ploceus nigricollis. Classification (NCBI taxonomy): domain Eukaryota; kingdom Metazoa; phylum Chordata; class Aves; order Passeriformes; family Ploceidae; genus Ploceus; species Ploceus nigricollis. The sequence continues at coordinate 735,586 of VXBC01004931.1, read as the reverse complement.
TTTCACATACTTGTCTCCTAAGCTCTTGTGGAAATCCCACATATATACAGCCTAGATGAGCACTCCAGGTGGTAACACAATATAAATGAATAATAACCATTTGAAGCTCCCAGAAAGAGAGTCTCTTTCTGCTCTAGCAGTAAATAATGGAGAATAGTTGAAAATGGACATTGTGGGGCAAACTTACTGCAGCCGAACCTCCCCAAGACTAACAAACTTGCTTCAGATTGATACTGTGGAATTTAACTTCTAAAAAACTGCATCAGAAAATTAAAAGTTGATAGTTATGTGAACCTATTCAAATAATGACAAGTTACATTGACTTAGTTTATAAAAACAAACTACCATTTAGATTGCTTTGCTTTAAAGAGCTTTATAAGGAATTTTTGATGAGCACAGAGTATGAGAAAGTGCTTTATTTTGGTACAGTGTTCAATCAAGCATTGGCATTTCCTTGTACTTTGCACATATGGCTTCTTCCCTTAAAGCATTCAGCTAGTAATCTGCATTTATACATTTTAATTCCATTACAAATAAATAAAATCCCTCTTTCCAAGAAAGAAAATTTGTAGCTTGCAATGGCAGTTATGGAAGATTATATATTTGCTAGAAAAGAGAAAAAAAAATAGGCTTATTGTTCATGTGACTTTCACATACAAACTTGCATATCCGACTGTTTCTGGAGAACGTGATTTCTATGGGAGTAGAAATCTCCTCAAGAAGGGAGTACCCGGCAAGAGAATGGAATTTTCTTTTTAAACTGTCTATACATAGCAATATGGATCATGTTGGTATTCCTACAGCTGTTTTTTATCTAGTTTACTTGGCCACAGTCAGATGAAACTCTAAAGCTGAGATGCCATAGTGAAAAGCCCACCTTCCCGTGTCCTTTCAGTACTTTTGCTACCAGGTGCTTTCCAACACCTGAGAAGAGCAGGAGAGGCCCCGAGTTCCCTCTGCCACCAGCAGGAAGGCTGGAGCTGCCTGCGCACTGCCCCGGAGGCTGAGGGAGCCTCCCTGGACATTCCCTTTCCTTCGGTGTGATGAGCTCTGCTGTCACCCTCTGCTCGAGCACAACACTGAACACACCCTGTTCTTTCACCGTGCTAAGAGCTCCTAAACACTTGTGAGCACATCTCGGCTTCACTCTTCACAGAGCAGCAGCCTTTTGGCAGAGCTCACAGACCTCACCCCCTTCGTGGCAGGTGGCAGCTCTCTCCTGAGGGGTTCACACCCCTCCACTGCTCTCTGATAACCACGTGCCGAGCACTGCACTCCTTGTAGAGCCAGGCCCTGCCTTCACGTGGGGAAACCTCCCCTGGTGCTCTGTGCACACAGAGGGCAACATCTGCAGCTCTTACACTCCAGATCTACTCAAAAATAGCCAAAATCCTTCCCACTGCTGCCTTCCATCCTACTAGCTCATGCTGAGCCTTTGCAATGGCCCACCAACTTTCCTGTCCCATTCCTTGGCTGATCACCACCTTTTCCTCAGCCAGTCCCATAAGTAATCTCAGTTCAGGTTACTTGCCCAGCAAAGGAGCTTCATTGGCACCTTCTACCTTTTCTAACACCTTTAGATTTAGATACTTTTCTTTATGTCTGAAGTTCCCCTTGATAAAATGCACCCAGCAATGTCAGCAGTAAAATGAACAATTCCCAATTAAGCAACTACAGGGGATTGTAAAAGTACAGGTTGTACTTTTAATTAATTTTGTTTTAAGTAGCTATTTCCTTATCCCCAGCAAACAGTTTCTGAAGGGAATGCTGCAAAAGGCCTACATATGGCTTTGCTTAGAGTGGGACATAGCTTAGAGGACAACAAAATGAAGGAGTGACATCCGCATTTTGGTCTACAGGAATCTGGTTTTAAACAGGTGGGACCTGTATTCATGTGCATGAGAAAATAATCCAAACCTGCAAAAACATGCAGAATAAAAGCTTCTTATGCACCATAACTCTCAAGTGTCTGGATTCACTGGAGCAATGAGGACTGAAACTGAACCCCTCCCTGGATGAGGGATGTAATGAAAGATCCTACAAAACAAGCTTAAAACAAAGCATGTTTACAATAGTCATAAGTATAATAGGCAATAAGCGCAAACTACAAAATATTCCAGCTCTTTGAGGTCTTTCTATTTTAATTCTGTGCAATTTCATTAACCCCCTTGCAAGGAGAGGTGCTTGAAGGAACTCTATAATATAGGTCATTTTTAGTAGACATTTATATTCCATTGTTAATTGGCGAAGCAAGGAGGAATGAAATAGCCTGGGAAGTATCCTACAGGGAATAGCTTGCATTGGCAAACAAAATGAGCAAGTAATCTCACAGATCTGTTTCATTTTCTAAAATCCTTCTACAGCACCACATTCCCAAGTATGAGCGTGAAATGCAACAAATTAGGATTAGTACAGACCATTTTGTGCTGTGCCAGCAGTTAAGTGATGAGCAGGGCAAGAGAACCCAACCCCCATTTCTTCTGTGCACCAAGCCAACAGCTGGATGTGGCAAACACGGGGTAAGACATCAACCCCCAAAATGCCGTGGCAACCAAATTAAGCCAAAATAGAACATTTGGTTTCATGGTGATGGAGGGAGACTTGGTTGGACTACGTTTCCCATCATGCACAGTGTAGGAATATGAGTGATAGTTTAAGTAACTTCATTTTCATAAAAACAGTCTTGTGACTCGGCATCAAGAAAAAAATACTGTGTGAAATTGCTTGGTGTTATTTAAAAGGACACAGACTAAATGATTGTTTATCAGTACACAAAATACTGAGTGAAATTTTCACACAGAGTAGCAGCCTGAATAGTATTAACAGTGCTTTAAACTGTAATGAATTCCCAGTCTAATTCACTATGAGGTTTCAATTTATACCACATTTAGAGTACTCCAGGTTCAAGTAATCACTGCAGTAATTAGCTTACTTCCAGTCCTCCAAAATAAACCCACTAATTTTTGCAATCAGCCTTCATTTGGTTAATCACCAGTTTAATTGATTTAATTAGTTTGATCTGCAAAATTAGTCAAGTGTAAATACTGTTTTGTAAACAGAGTTTAGCTCCAAGCTGTAATGTAGGGAATTCTAATTCAAAGCTAGAGTTAATAATAAAAACCAACACACACATGATTTTTGTTGCAGTATCCAGCAGTTTTAAGTCTGCAAGACACAAATTTACACTTTTAATAGATAATGTGATTTTATATTAGTGATAAAACTGAGGACATTGTCTCTCAGAATTTTATTCCTGACTTACGATTTTTACACTCCAGCAATTGACACTAGAACAGTGTTCTTACTTTCTCTAGGTTAAGAGAGACAATTTTCCTTTTTAACTTTGTTTTTGGTTTCAAAAGGTGATAAAAGCTATTTATAAATAAGCTAAACCAAAGGAAAATTTATATATAAGGAGAGCTGCAGTTACTCCTAAACAAACATTTCCAAACATTTAAGAAGGCACAAGAGTAAAAGAAGCAGGCCAAGCTGCCAACATACCAGGCAGAGGGAATGTCTAAACAAAAATAATGCCCTGAAATTAGAAGTTGAACAAAATTTGAAATAGCTCCAGAATCAAAGACTTGGCATTCTAGCACAGCTGACCATCCTAAAAGCCCAGTTGATCCCTCTGAAAATCGCTGTGTATTTCCTGACAGATACCCAAACTCACCCCGTACACATTAAGCTCTGTAGGGTCACCCCAGAGGCTGCAGAGCATTTGCTCAAACCAAGGTAAGATGCTCAGAACAGGCAGGTTGGCACATCCCTAGGAGGTGACAAACGCTGTCACCCAGCACGGTGTGTCACTGTCACCCACAGCCCAGCCTTCCACCCTGGCCTTGCACACAAAGGGAGTGACTGGGATTTACCAGCTATGACCATGAAAGGTTTCTTCCCAAGGAATACAAATCCAGGATGCAGATAAGGGATCTGTTCTTAGCTCTGCTGGGCTGCCTCTGACATCACCATCGAGTCATTTAGACTTCCTGAATCTCAGTTCAAACAGTAAATGTAAATAGTGTTCATTCCTAACTCAAAAACAGATGGCATCAATCTATTACCAAAAAGGGGAAAATAAAAACTCCTATTGAAAAATCAGACTCTATGGACAAATCATCAAAAAGTTCTCAGATTATTTTTCCCTATAAAAGTGTATTTATATTTCAGTTTGTTTTCAACTAATTCTGTATTCTATTTGAGTTTATTTAAAATCTTCCTTTTTTTTTTTGTAGCTTTACCACATGTCTCATCTCAATCTTGTGCCTAAACATAAAAGTATGCATACAACTTCTTTTTCTCCCATTTCCACCACCCCCTTTCCCCAGCTGAAACCTTTCAAAATATTTTGAAATTGAAGAAATTTAACCACTATCCTCAAACACTTCAGGATTTTCTCCACTGTCTGATAAATTATCTCCTGACAGCAGTCCATTTTCCTAATTGCAGAGACATTACACTTTCAGAGGAGAAAAAGGAAAGAGGGAAGAAGGAAAGAAAAAACATATAAAAACCCAGCTACCATTTTTTTTCAGTTCTCATCACTGTATGAAATGGAATGCACCTGACAAAAGATATATTTAAGGAAAAAATCAGCAGTGAAAACAAGTTGCTGTTCATTGCAATTTGAATTTCTCTCTCACAAGATGCCTGCAAATTCACATCAAATGTATTCTTTGAAGTATTTAATTTTTTGTTTCTTTGATTAGCCGCTTGGGGAGAAAAAAAACCAGCAACAACAAATCCAAGAGCATCTCATTGGAGCCCTTCAAACTTTAGAAAAACATTCATCCAGTTCTGGACAGGAGCAGAAGCCAGCCAAGACAGCTCTGCAGCACCCAAGATTTCAGCATCTCAAGATTGCACCCAGCCCTGTGCCTAAGCTCAGTGCCTGACTTCATTCCACCCACAGCATCACTGCTCAGCCCACCTTCCACCCTGGAAAGGCACTGCAAACCCACAAGGTCTAAACTAAGAAACCAACTGTGAATTCTGGTTTGTACATGTGTGGTTACCACTGAGGGGTTCACAGTCCCAGGTGTTTTTATCCTCATGATTTGCATTGATCTCATATTTGTCAGTTCTAATTATCAATCAAATTGACTGAATTAAGTCAACCACTCTGCAGAACACCTATTTATACACATGATCAAAAGCAGAGCCATGGTACAAAACCTGAAGATGTTCCCAAACCTCTTCAGTGATGGCTCTCTTCATGAAAGACATAACCCTGCCCAGCCCCATCTCCGGAGCAAACAGAGCCTGTGTAAGTCCCTCAGTCTCTCTGCAGGACTGCTATGTGAATAAGTAACATTTGCTGCATGAAAGCAAAACCTCTAATCACCAAGCCCTTGAAGAACAGCACCCTATGGGATAGATTACAATATTTTAGCATGTTCATTTCATTTGGTGTTTCCACCAGTGCTACTTTAACAGTGATACAAACTGCACATGGGGTACTCATTACACCACACTGGAGAGAGCAGGGATCTTGTAAATATGCATTAAACTGGGGTTACATTTTCCTCCCCTGCACACTGTGCCTGAGCTATGGCACAAACTTGTGTCCTTGAGAGCGGGAGTTGGGGCGTATTCCCGGCACGCTGCCGCTGTCAGTGAAATATGTCCTTTTTACAGCTGTTCCTTGTACTATGGGGAACAAATTGCTCATCCACATGCACAAAGACATACCTAGGTAGACAGAAGGTATAAAGAAGAAAAAAATTTATGTCTATATAGTCTGAAAAGTAGGTTTAAACAAACTCAGTTTGGAGAGCACTAAGTGTGGACAGCTCCCATTTTCTTAAACACAGGTCAGAAATAAAACCCACATAAATTCTACACAGGTGGGTGTAGAAATGGGCATCACTGGGTTTAACCAAATGCAAAGCAGAATTAAAGCTTAACAGCTTTGTTGACATATATAAACAACTCTCTCATTAACTAGTTTTATAAATAAACTCCAATTTGTCCCTTCACATCCTGTTGAAAGATGTCATATGACTATGAACACTGAGAAATTTCCAGAGTTTCTGAAGCCAATTCCTGCTGAAGATCCAGCACATTTCCCTCTTTTTGAGAAGTGAAAGGTGTCCCCAGAGCTGTTTGATGAATGGGCTGGACAAGAACTTCAGAGTGCACAATGAGCTGACATCAAAGAACCCTGCAGGTAGGACAGCTTTATTAGCTTATGAGACTTTAAAAAAGATTTTAGCTTTCGTGTACCTATAAAAAAACAGTTCTAAAAGTTTAGAAGATGGGAATCTATTTAATTTCAGAGTTCTATCTTCACAATCACCAGGGCTGGATCTCTGCATTGGCATTTTGGGAGGATCTCCATCTCCACAGTTCTGTCAAAGTTGCCAGAATATATGAGATCATGTTTGGACCAGATTCCTGCTCTCAGTTCTATGCTTTCCATGGAAACATCCTGCATATACCTGGAGGGATGTGGATGCAAGATATATAGTCCAGAATAAACACTGCTAGTGCAAAGCCCTGTCATCAATATTCTTCAGTAGAACAAACTTAATGTTGGCTTAATAACATGTACTGTGTAGAGACAAAGTTGTTGCTTTAGTAGTTAGAAACCCTAAGAGCCTTTGTCATTGAACTTTACCACTGAACTTGGGCTCCAAAATCCTGACCACATCAACCATATTTTAACGAAACTGCAATTTACTTTATTTTATTTGTATAGAAAGTTCTTTTAGCTTTGCTCTCACAAGGAGAAGAAATTAAGGTCTCGAAATACATTCTGTAGTCTTATTTATATGTGTTATTCATTTTTTGCCCCAATTGATGGATTTTCTAATTTGTAAGATTTCTTAGGCAATCAAAAGTAACTCTGAAACAACAATGAAGGGATAATGAGCACACTTGCTATATTTGATTTAATGCATTTGGCCAGGGTGAACCTATTTGTGTTTGTTTCCTTCAACCATATGTTAGTAAAGTTTCATTAAAATGAAAAAGGATCATACATATTCCTGCAAAGCATCCTGCATATTCTTTAGCAGGTTTCAGGCCAGGTAATTTCCTGTTTTGAAGGAGCAAACAAGCCTCAACAGAAGCTTTAAAACTTATTTGAATTTTAACATTCACATCAATTTATGTCACTGATCATGAATGCTAAGAACTGATTAAGACTGGTCCATAAATATAACATTAAAAAGGAAAAACAGAGCTACACACAGTAAGCAATTCTTGTTGGAGTCACAACAGAGATTTGCCCTCACCACGCCAATACCTGTTACCCTTTTCCTCCCTTTCCTTATGGTCTGTGGCTTGTAATTACAGGAAATGAGAGCACAGTGCAGAAAGCATGCAGCCTTACAGGCCACATGTATCAAGGAATAAAAGACCATTACTTTATAAACATTCCAGGAGCTCTCAGAATTTCTGGCAGCAGATTTTAGGTGACTTTGAGCACAACACGGTCCCAGATAATTGCTTAATGACCACTCAGGCATAGGCTCAGTCTCAGATACACACCCGGGTTTCAGTCTTAATTCTAAAACAAAGTTACTCACTCTCTGCCTCCGATCAAGGCCTCCAAGTTCTCTCAAAAGAAATGTCTCCTTGGCCATGAGGACTGTATCCACGCAAACATTCCCTGCTGGTTGTGAAGCGCTCCCCGGAGCCGAGGAGAGTTCCCCCCCGGCCCACGCTCTGCCTCTGCGGCAGGCAGATGCTGGCTCAGGGGGGTGCAACCTCCTGTAGCAGCACTTGGCTCCAGGCTCCTCCAGAGCCGCACCTGCCACGCAAACCCAGGCGATCTCCCACCAGGTGTATCCCGGACAAATGATTACACATTAGTACCCTCTCCTTTCTCTCCTTAGCACCATCTCTAAACAGAGACTGTTCCAAGTTATTGCGCTGCTTAAGTGGATGGCTTCAGGGTAGAGAAAAGTTAAAAAAAACCCCGCCAGCCTAAAATGGGTGGCAAGAATAGAGCAAAAAAAGACTTTTACAAACCTCCTGGAATTTGTTTTGAATGCTAATTAAGACCACCTCACTCTTCTGAATGCCTATGAGGTCACACCTCCCACAGCAATTTTCACAAATGCTGACAATTACTTGCAAATGCAATCAGCAGCCCCTTGAGCACCCTGCGCATCAGGTGGCAGTCCTTATCTTCGAGACACCGACAACGCAGCAGGAACCTGCACTGAACTTTTCCATGGCATATAAACAGGTTTTTAAACGAGTGATCATCACCTCAGTTTTTATAATCGATAAGATCCCTATAGTTATGTCTTATTGTCCTAATTTATTCCTCTAAATCGTACATCATCTTCCACGGATCTGTTTCTGCAGCTCTAGGATTGTTACTTTGCCCTGCAGCACGTGGCTGTATCCGGTACTGTAACAGCCAGAATGAACTAAGAAAGCTTCTGAGGACACTGGGTGATACTTTGTATTTCAGACTTCAGTAGGAACGCATTGGTTTTAATGATGAATCTATTCCCGAGCCTCTCCCCTCAGGACTTTTTAATAAGTAGGTGATATCACATGACTGCCATCATCTTCAAATAGAAGTCATTATGCTGAGACCAATAAGCCACAAGGAGCAAATACTGATATTTTTAAGATTATTAATGGAATCGAGGCCTGAAAATTGCAAGAGTCAGAGAGACACTTGTAGGAATAATGCAATCCCAATTAACAGCAACAGGTTTATATAACTATATCTGAAGATAGCAAATGTCACCCATAAAGGAAAATGTTGTCAGAATAAATTTTTTAAAGTAATGAGAATAAATGAAGAGATAAAATCTGCCTGGAGGTTGGCACTTTACCTATTCCCCCACCTTCTGTCTGCACCATACAGTGCAAGTCAGCTGAGCAGAGAAAGAGTTAATAAGTCCTCTTCATGCAGTTCTGTGCTTTCCTATGATGTTTATTTGGCTATGTTCTACTTGCTTTAAGAAATTATGTTTTTGTAAACATAAACCAGTGCCTTTCTTGAAGCATATCAGCATTTTAAGGCATAGCCACAACTCTAAACCTGGGTTGAAAACACAGATTTGGAAAACATTGGCCTGTCTTCAAAAGGAACCTTCCACACATCTGTGTATGCACACACCTGTACAGCGTATTGGCTACACGTGACAGAAGCTGCTAAGACATTTCATGGCATTTGACCCTTCCCATCAATCCCTCATCTTCCTGCAACAGAGTCCCAGGATAATTTGGCAGATGCTCTCACCCACTTCCCCCAAGAGCTGCAGCTCTAGATCCCTGCAAGCCCTGCTGAGGTGTGTGTGGGCACAGATACAAAAAGTGCCATTGAACTGACCCCAGATCTCTGCTGACAACCCTGCTCCATTTGAATGCTCCTCGCCTGCGTGGCTCTGCTCTTCCTGCTGCTGCCTCACCTTCAGGAGCCTTTTTGGTCACTGAAGTCTTCACAGTCTCTGGGAAGTTTTGCCCATTTTAAACTATAGGTTCATAGTCTCTCCAGTGAAGCAGCTATGTCAAATAAATATGTTTTACAAACAGTGGTGTTCATTTGATGCTGAGGTACCACAACCACTCGAAACACTAAACTCCAGTCAACCTTTATAATGCCTTTTCTTTTTTTTTCTTGGCAGCATTGCACATCCTTATGTAGCTACTGTGAATATTCAAATACTGTAATTGGAAATGATTTACTTTGTTTTGAATTAACTAAAATTCCATTGTTAAGCACAAATACTGCTTCACTAAATCATCAAGCTTTTAATAGGTCCACATGAGCAGGTTACCGAGCGTGTTAGGATTTATAATGCTCCTGGGGAGCTGACCACTGTATTATGCTTCCTGCTGCTAGGTAATATGCATGACACATTTCTGGACACTAATTCATTTATTTAATAGTAGCAGTATGCAAAAACAGAGTTCAAAATGAGGCTGACAAAGAAGGTATAAAAGTTTTATTAATCCATAGCTAATCAAAGGCCAGAGGAAAGCATATAATGGTGGCATTTACAGACCATATCGAATGTGAATAAATTAAATTTTTGTTTCCTAAAATCTTACTAATAGGATGTATTCAGCTTGAAACATTTATACTTTTAATTACAGTGGCAGCCAATTTAGAGTAGGTATCTGGTTGTACTGCACTTAAAACTTTGCATCAAGGATCTCCACAAATCCCCTCATCAGCTATTCTTTGAATCCGATTTGTTACTGTGTGCACTGTGTCCATGCTCAGAAATAATAACATTATTTACTTTCCCATTTAATTATACAGTGACAGATTACTTGTAGGGGGAAAGGTCACTGAGGGAAAGTATTGTCTTCCTGTGAGAGAAATCCCCCTGAAAGACTCAGCATCATGTACATATAATATAACTTTGCAGATCTATCCTTCATATGTTTCTATACAAGAATAAATCAATAGAACTACTCATATGGAAACAGTCATTGCTTCAGGCAAAAGTTTTCATAGGATCATAACCTCATTTCCAACAACTTATCAAACACTCGGATTGCACTGCAGATTTTGTTTGAAAAAATATCTAATAGTTATTAATAAACATAAACATTAGATGACTCACAAATATGAAGAAAATAAAAAGGAAAACTAATAGAAAAATGAGATCATACTAATTTGATCTGTGTTCTGAAATACCCTTAAAATTTTAATTACTTTGATCCAAACCTTTCAGAAAGCAATCCAGGGAGACAATGCTCCAATTAAGAAATGAGAGGAGCACAATGCTTGTATGGAATATTTTAGATATCAGGATGAATTTTGATAACATTATCATTACTTCCTGTTCTGCCCCACCCTTCGGAGCTGGGAAGATAAGATATTTTGCTGGAAATACAAAGTCATCGGCTTTAGTTTACTTCAGAAGCAAATGCACATGTGAAATTTGTAGTTCCATGTCACTGATGAGCCCTTAGCCAGCCAAGAACTCTGGCATTTCCCAAACAATACAGCAGTTCTATGCAAATGGAGGTGACTGTCACTGCTTAAATGAAGGCACATCCTTCAGTGCTCTGCTGAATCACAGACTGAGTTTTTGCCACACACACAGAACCTTCTTGCAGAGCTGCAAACAGAACCCGCAGTCTATTGACTGCCAGCTCAATATTTTGACTGTGGCTGTCCTGTAAGAATGATCTAAAGCTTTCCCAGAGAAGTAAAACTCTACAGAATTGTGGCATTAGATTTTAGTGTCTAATAAGGATCACTTTGTAAAAATCTTTACTCTCTTCTTAAATGAGGTATGCTTGCTGCCAACTGAAGTTCTGCCTTTATTTCTTATCATATTTCTTCTTTAAAATTAATTAATCATTATTTGTGCCACCAAATAAGCACAGGTCTCTTGATAAAAGCTGAAGGCTAGAAGAGGTTATTTTAAATTTTGGAGGCAAAGTAAAACTGGGTTAAGATAGCAATCTTAGTGTTCACATTATAAACACTATTGACTTGCATTCAGAGCACAAGGCTGTGACTGAGCAGCAGCAGTAGCTGCAGGCAGTGCCAGGGAAAGCTCAGCAGAATTCACAATGGATTTGTCCAACATCCACACGCAACGCCAGTGAATGTTTGAGAGATCAAGTTATCACTGCCTTAAATCCCCAGCCACGTTAGCATACACTTCATAAACCAACTGGACAAGCAGACAACATGGAAAACCTAAAGGTTAAGTACACATTATTGACCTCAAGGACGCTGCGTTCAACAGATCATTAAATAAGTTGTGCTTTCCTCTTTCAGCCAGTCAGACTGAGAAGTGCCCTGGGAACATTATTTAATGCTTAGATGTTTTACCTACATTTGTATGACACAAAATCAATACCTTTCCCCTAACCTCACTTGCTTAGATTTTTCTCAGCTATTAGCTGCTGTTTAAACCACAACGATTCCATCCTTTGCACGCCCCTGTATGAGGCCATTCCTACATTTTAATGACAAATAGACGCAGATTTGGAACTCCCCTTCCCACATCGGGTACAGCCTTCTCAACACATGGAACAGAACACAGACTGGAACAAGGCATTTTTTTGTTTATTGTTTTGCAGAGGAAACTCTGCTTTTTAGGTGAGAGGGATCCCACTCCCTGAGGGCCATGCTGGTGCCACACAGCTCCCAACAGGCACCCTGTCCCTGCTTACTGCACTGCACCACTCCACTCTCTCTCATGGAATTCTAAACTTGGGCTGAGATTTATGCCATAGGATGCTCCTGGCATCCCTAAACAGTGCATAACACTAACACTAACTAGGGGCAAAACACTGATAGCATCCCTCACTTTTCTTTGGTAGCTCCTCCTGAGAATTATTTTATGATTAGGACATTTCATTCTCAGAGCTTCCACCTTAATCTTGTCCTTAACTCTTGACTGAAGCCTATGTCAGGAATGTGGCCACACACCTGGATTACCTAATGTCAAGGACAATATCCCACCAGCTGTTCTCAGGCTACTTTGGCAGCTCCTCTCAGTGTCATTCTTACCCATTTCTCAGTTTACACCTTCTGGAAAGCCTGACCCCAATCCCAGCTCTAACCCTAGACTAAGATTCATGCAGTGGCACACACTGAGCTCCAGGGTAAGGGTTGCTGAAGGTGAGGGCAGTTCTTGCTTCATTTTACCATTTATTTCTGGGTTCCTCTGTTGCTATCATCTGTCCCAGCTGTCTGTTACTTGGAACTGTTTCCTATGGCTCTTTGGGACCACAACTCCCCTGATCCAGAAGAGAACAGCCCATCTCAAACAGCTGTCAACCTCAGATACACAAGCAGTGATCAACAGCTGCCAAGTGGGAACCCAGAGCACCACAGACTGGGGCACACCCTTGGGATACTCACTTACTGCTGTTTTTCCCAAATATTACAAGATGCACATGCTGAAAGGCTTGGGCTTCCTACTGAAATGTGAATAACTCAGGCACCATGTCAAATCCAATGATTATCCAATGTACAGTAACCATTTATACCCTGGGAAACAGTAACTGAACACAGAATTATGGCTGCACATTTCTAGGACAAGCCCAGATAATGGAACAAGGAAATGGAAATACTGGCTTTAGTAAGTAGTCTATTACATCATGCTGTTGACTAACCCATGGTCTGGGAAGAATAAGGAGGTCTGAGTAAGCTTAACACAGGCTCAGGCAATTACTACATTTAAATGTCCAATACCCAAATGCAGGGTATTTCAAATCTAGTTCTGCTCTTGTGGGATTAACTGTACTTTCCTTGAGATGTGTCATTTTGATGTCTTCAGAGGCTCTAAATTCTCAGGGAAATTTTCATTGATATTTTAAAAATAAGTTGAAGCTGCTTATTTCTCAAATCCCTTCAGTTTCTCTCAGACAGAAAACTGACAACACTGATTTGATGTCAAAAACAGGAAGACACTGAGATTAGCACTGAAACTACCTAGAGTCAGTACCTGGCTCTGGAGATTAACATGTGAAATCCAAAGCTCCCCTTTCAACTCTGGTATGAATTGAATTGCCCAAATTCATACTTTCAGATACATACACAGCTGTTCTTGGAAAACTGCACTTCATCTCCTGGTGAAGGCAGGGCAGAGGGGGATGAGAAGCAAAGCAAACCTGAACAATGTTCAGCATGTGGGAGATATGCCCACATTTCTGACTCTTGGAAACATCTGCACTGGGAACCATTTTTCAATTACCTGTTCCACTTCTCCCCTGAAAATTTATGATTTACTTAATGATTTCTCTGAATACCAGCAAAGTTGTGTCACACTTTTAGTCCTGATTTCTGTTGTCATTGTCAACTCTCATTTGTTTGTAGGTGTTCTTCTGTGCACAGTAGGCCAATCTCAAACAGTGATAGTATTAAATATACGAACAGATTTCAAAGTACAGGCCATGTCCTACAACTTGAGGGAGGATCCAGATATTAAAAAACTTGAACTTTAGAGCATCCATGAGTTCCAGTAACCCAAGTCTGAGCTGGCATAAGTTTTTTTTGTGGTAACACTTGGGAAAAACACTAAGGGACACTTTTCTCAGAAGCAGTTTGTCTACACACTGCATATCAGGCCTCTTAAGGAGTCTGTATGTCAAAGCAACTTTTGTGCCAATCCATCACAGTGCATCACCTTTAGTGCACCATCAATTTTTCATAAATTTATGAAAAAAGTTCAGTAGGAAAAAAACCAACCCAACCACAAATCCTCTAACCCACAAGCTGAACGTATCCCTTCTTCTTTGTAACCCTCCTGCATGTTGCATCTTCACACTTTTCAGCTTTGTCCTTCCATTCACTCCCTCGTCATTTTCTTTTTTAACTTCAATGCACTGTATTTATTCCGTATCATTTTTTCATGGTCATCCTTATTAATCTGCTTTGGAAATTTACTTACACTGCTTATCCACTTTTTCACCCTTTACATCAAAATATCCCTTTTCTACATTCTCTCTTTTCTTCTCACACAAGTCAGGGGGGTGTCCTTTGTTCACTTTGTATTCCAAATTCCCTTTTGCAGTCCTTTCCTCGACCTTCCTCCCATCTGGCACCAAACAGTGTGTTGGAATTTCATGGGAGTTACAATTCAGCCATCTCCTGGTCCAGCCAGGCTGCTTTCTGAGCACATGGTCTGGTGTCAGTCACCCCCCACTAACAGGGGGTCCCATTTCTCAGAGCTCTGTTATGAGCCAGACAAAAAAGAGATTCTGCTACACATTGTGGGAGAAAGTCACATCCAGTGAAGCACTGCAAGAGTTGGGGTCACAGTCACAGCATCACCATCACAAGTCAGTATTTATTACCCTGCCCACTTACGGATTAGATCTGAAATCCCACTGCTGGAAAAAATGAAAATATTTTTCGCTTGTCTGTGGAAAAAGCCAAAATATTAGAAAAGTTATGACAAAAATTGCCAGTTCAACCAATTCAACAAATAATCAACGAGGCCAGAAACCATCAGTAACATTGAAAGTGGTTTCCATCCCAGGAATACCAGATGATCTAGTAATTGTCTGTAGGGACTGTTTCTCTTCCTGCTGTTTTTAAGATTCATCAAAAAATAAATCCTAAAAGCCACTGAACAGTGATCTAAGAATGGTTATAAGTGACACTCAGTGATCCATGGCCATTTACACAAATATTCTATCAGCATTGACAGCAAGATGATAAGTAATTTTATTGGTCTACTCAAAAAGATTGCACTCCAAATGAAGTTTTATTATTTTATATTAGAAGGCATTCCTTTGCTCAGCTCCAGCCACAGTGACACCTCTGCTAGGTGTCAGGTATGATTTTCTATTTCCAAATGAAAATAGTTTCTTATGGCTACTGACAGATTTCTGCCTTTACCTGGTGTTAGATACAGTGCTCCAGATACATTGTCCCAGGTCATGTTTTGTTACACAGAACTGTGCAATTTATTGCTTTGCAACATAGAAATCAATTAGTCTAGATCTGTAATTATGAAATAAAATCAATGTCTGTACTTGATCTCCTATGTTTCAGCATCACATACCAGGAATAACCACTAGGACCATATTACTGAATACAGTTCCCAAATTATGAATATTACACTTTAAATGCACTTCAATACATGAAACAAGTCAAATACAGATATATTTGTAAAATATGACTCAGTTGAGGTGTCAGGTCTGTATACACACAGAGGTGTGTCCCTGAAGGGTCCCCTCCTCTGATTTTCTAAGGGAAGAGTAAGGTCCTCCCCACAGGTTCTGTGGGTGCATTTCTAAGCACATCCAGAATCCTAGGAATTCTTTCTGTTTGGTGATGGGTATCACTGGTAACAGAAGCTTCAATCATGAAAATGCCATTTCACTGATTATTTATTTCTCACAGTAGTCATAAACTTGCAAAAGTGCACTGTGTCACACTGCCATGAAAATGCAGCCTTCCCTAAGGACTTTGGCATCTGAATAGAGACATGACAAAATGACAAAAGACAAAACAGACAGAGGAAGTGAAGTGCAAAATGCAAGATATAAATACAAGATTTTCAGTTATTTTAAAGGCATTGTGTTGTTCTGGTTTTCACATCCATTTCTGCTCTTGCTTCTGTCTAGATAAGCATGGTGAGTGGCTGTGCCCTTGGATGTTACATCAGCCGATCTGTGGACATTATATCCAGGTACAGAGATACTTGTACACACCTATGTACACATTTATATACCCTCAAGTGCATATAATGATATTCCCCGAGAATCTGGTAAATGGCTTTTCTATCTAAATTGCTCAATACTTTCAGTTTTAGAGGACATCTGTGACCTCACTTTTCAAAAGTTCTCACACCTCCATTGTGTGTAGAAGGCCTTTGATAAGCAGCCCTGCAGGTGGTGAAGTGCCCTTCCTTTGTCTCATGAAATCCCATTCAGTTTTGGCAGAGAGATAAAGAGGAGCACGATGGTTTCCCCTTTCTCGCTGGCTCTGCAAAGACAGTTTGGCAGCCCGCTCGAACTCCTGGAGCTCCCAACACGAGCTTCCTATCACAACCAAAGGAGCTGCAGCAGCCGATGCTGCAACTGAATGTAGCCCTGAGCCACAAAGCAGGGAGAAAACACCACTCCCTCCCCAACGCGGGGGCTTCTGGCGTCTACCACTCCCTTACCGAGGCCGCAGATAAAGGCAGCGGGGTCCTCAGCTTGTCTGCGGAGAGGGAAGAAGATAAGCAGAGAAACTCCTGGTCCCACCAATTCACCTCCCCAAGCATTCTCACTCTTCCACTTCCACTCACTCCTCTTTGTCACCTCTGCCTTCTCTTTTCTCCCTTCCCTGGGCTCAGGTGCCCACAGGAGGAAGGGTTTGCTGTGTCTCAATTACACTCTCCCAGTGACGGTACCAAAGGCAGGTGAAGTTCTCTTCAGCCCCATACCCATTGCACTCTCTGGAAAACGACCAAGATTTCCAGATTGCTTCCAGATTTCTTCCAGATTTATTGTGCAGGAATTCCAGCTAGGCTGCCAGTTCCAGAAAACAAATTAAAATGAAAAGGTCACCCTGGGTAAGTCAAAGAAAGTGGTGACACAGGCAAGAAAATCCAGAGGCACAACACTGCTAGCTGGGCATCCTTGGAGAACACCTCTGCACAGCACCTGCAGGTCAGGTCAGGAGTCCTCAGCTCTGTGTTCCTTTGCCACAAACAACTGTGAAACCCCAAGACAGTGATAATAATAAAGTTTCTCCTCCTCCTGTGTTGGTCGGTTCACATGGAATATAAAAGACAACCATTGTCTTGCTAGTCTGAAAACTCAAGGTGTGCAGATCTATACAACAGATTTAAAGGAATTGCTACTGTCCAAATGAATATCAATTTAGTTTCACATGATTTTACCTTTATTGTGGCTTATTTACTTGCATTTTAATTGGGAAATCTTTTAAAGCAGCTTAATTGCAACGTTCAGCCCAGAAAAGCTGCCTTGACATCTCTAATTCGGCCCCTTGTGACTACACACCACCATGTAAAGAAAAAAGAGAGAACTGCAGAAATCACTACGGCTGCATTTCAGTGCTGAAGCTTTGATTCCAGTAGATGTAACATTAGTGCCAACAAGCAGAGCAAAAATGCTTTTCTCAGCCTAACTGCAAACACACCTTCTGTGCCCACAAACATCTGATCTACTTGGTCAGAGCTGCTTCAATTAGACCTGGAACTTGAGGAGCATCCCTGCTGGCCTGCCCAGAGCTGAGGAACAGCACACCCCAGAACTGGGTGCAGAGGGTTACACTGCTGTGGTGCTCAGCCCGTGGGTGAGAGGCCTTTGCCTTTCCTTCTATTGCATGCAAGATGAGCATCACTCATTTTTAACATTATTGCACACACTTCTGTGGTCTGATCTCTGTGCTGTAGCAAGCTTTAGTGACTGAGGATGAAGAACTGTAGATTATTAACTGGGTTTTGTCTTATTTCAGCCACTACCTGTACAGATACTTAAATTTATCTTCTTATTTGACTCTATGGACTTAACTTCAGGCACCTTCTTAACAGCCTTTCAGCAAAGATTTTTGTAGTTTTTGAATGGAAGCTTTGGAGAAAAATTATTTTCCCCTCATGAATAAATGTTACAGTTTAATGATAATGAAGTATTTCTAGGGAAATATCCACAGTATTGAGGCTGATGCACCATTAACACCACAAAATAACAGAAACAAATATTAATCCATACCTCAGTTTCAAAAGGACTTTGAACTGGGCAGTCCATGACATTCTATAGAAACACTACCTCATTTATCTTCATAGTCCATGAAGTGGCAAGAAATTAGGCAGAAGACTGTGAAACAATTGCACACCTATCACAAAGTGAATGTGGGCAAATACCAGGTGATTTTGTGCCCTGTATATTCTTACCTAAATACAATCAATGATGTTATTTTTGCTCATATACCTTAAAAGCATAGGGACACCAGCTCTGTGAAAGAAGGGTTCACATTAAAGAAATCTGCTCTCTTCTCACCATTTCCACCACTCACCTCAATTTGTTCCTCATTGAAACCCATGTCCCGCTCCCCTTGTGGCCTCTCCAAACCACTCAGAGATCTGCCTGACTCCACCTCCCCAGGCTCCATCCTCATCTCTCAGACCGTAATAACTTCTGCCCAAGTCTCCCACAGAAACCTGCTAGAACACCTGTATGTCTCTCTTCTCAGTTCCTCTTTTCCTTTTCTTAATGGCTACTCGTGGATATTCCTGACCTTTCAAAGAATCTGCCTTTTTGTTCTTCTTACCACCAATGCAATCAGCTGGCTCTAATCTCTGTCTCATCAGAACCCAGCGCTGCCGCCCGCAGAGACCAACAGCAAAGCCTACAAGGATTTCCCACAGAGTTCAGAGACACTGGTTAGGAGGTCAGGTGCTCTTTTACATGAAAAAGAAAACACTCAACCTCAGTTCTGAAAAAAAAAAAAAAAAGTAAATAAAAATGCACCAGGAAACATCTGGACAAAAAACATTCCCAAAAGCAGTAGTACTAAGTAGAAAATGTTATTATCCAGATATGGCCTTCCTGAGGCATCCTTCCCTTTCTGGGCAAATTCCATGGAAGTCTAAGCTCAGCAAGGTCACTGAAATGATTTGCCTGGCTCCTGTAAGAGGGTCAGTGAAGCAGTAACTGTTCCATGATGCTAGATTGAAATATATGCCTGCAACACCACACCTGGATGATTCAGAGACCTGCAATGCACGAATCCCCACAAAGATCCATCCTTAAGCATAACCTCTAAATTGTAATTTTATACCAGCTTCTTTTCCACCTGTTTTCTCTTTGCACTGAAATTCCTCCCCCTCAACTGTGAGCAGTGAATCTTCCTTTAGAACATAGCAATATTTATTGACTGTATTCTTTGTTCACATCTGTCAGACATGGGAAGTCACCACTGCTTTACAAGACTATCAGTTTTAAGTAATGCCATTCATCACAAAATGGAATAGTGTGAGCAACATTTCCTCAACTGCAATGAATTATACAAGGGTCAGCAAGCTGGAGTCGCGGTTGGCAACACAAACATTGGCCTCAGGTAGCAAACCCATCTTTGCAGCTGTTCTCATCCATATGGGTTCAATGAACTGCAGAGAGTACAGGCCTTTGCTTATTGAGAGTATCTGCTGGAACTATTTCATCTAACCAGCATCATAAAACAACTCTGAAGTAAGGTGAATGCTATTCATCTAAAGCTTGTCTGGTAGCCAACTGCTGACAGAGGGGGAAATAGAGATGGCAAAGCAGCAGAAATGGTCGGGAGATGCAGGAGTTCCTGGATTTCAAAACGCAGAGATTAAAACCACAAGAAATGGAAACAATGCACCTGTGATTCACAGGCATCTGGTCACCCCAACAGTGCTCAGCTTCCTGACAAACAATTTCCAGGATCCCTCAGCGAATTTCCTCACCAGCACAATGCCCTTTTTAATGGACATTCTGTCAAGCAGATTTGTTTGGCAGCCACACAATTAGCCCTGTTTTTGGTCTAAACCAGAAGATTTTGTTTATACACATGGTTTTGCAAGTAAGATTATACTGTGATTAAATACAGACATTTTCCCAGAAGCCTCATCACCTGTACACAGCACACACAAGGCTGGTGTCCCTAATGGTCTCTGTCTGCCTTCTGAATGCCCCAGCATTAACTAAGGTTTTACTTCTAATAATGGGTCCTGCAATAAGTTCGTTTTTCTAGAAGAGACTATTAACATCAGACTGCTTTCCTCAGCTTTGTTTCCCTCTTCACTTCCACCAGTATAAAAAGATCCTTAGCAGTTTTCTATTTAAAATTGTGATTGTGTGAAAAATTGACCAAGAATGCCAGAAGTCCTTATTGAATTGGTAACCATTAATTGCAAAAATACTACAAAGCTGTCTCAGACCAAAAGAGGAACAGATTCAAAAGACAAGGCCTTTAACAGAAATTGCTTCTATATACAAGAAGCCTAAAGATGCTTGAATTTTCTTTCTTAATGACATTCAACCCAATAAAATTAATTACAAGTTAAGCACTCCCAAGAAAAGAAGAAAAGCTTGTAATAAAAATATCAAAGCCTTAAATGTCAGTTACTAACAACAATAATTTTCAAGTAACACCATTGACCCAGTTTGCTTAGCCCAAAAGCTGTAGCATTTTGAACTGTTCACTTAAAAAACCAGGATCTTTGAGAGGCACTGCCTCTCTAGTTCAGGATTAGGCTAAGACAGCCAGGCAAGTATTCCATCTAAGGGATAACAGCCCCATAAATTGTCGTGTTATTAGAGAAAATAAGCAAATCCCCTCAAATATGGATCCAGTGAACTGATGGGTTGTAGAGGAAAATTATGACATTAAAGGATGGCTTCATGACCATACATGTATAAAATTTCATTCTTTTAGATGTTTCCTGAGATGAATTAAATTATGTAAATATATGTTAACAATAATTCATAATATTTTAATAAAATCTTTTTCTTTTTCTTGGCTTCTTAGAAGTGCAGTCCCAGGTGTCCTTAGGGTGGTGGGTGTTTTGTTTTTATACTTTAAGGACACACAAGGTTATACACTTCATAAGCAAGGAAGCACAACTATTGATATATAATGCAGATAATGATGCTGGGCATCCTTTGTCTGGTATCATTCCCAGTTTTTGCTGGGAGCACTGTTCATCAACAAAGTGACTTAGTATCAAGAAAGGGGATTCACATTTTTCAAGTTTTCTGCCAGATAGCTATTCTGGGAAAGAAAAAAGTATTTTGATTTTCTTTTTTTTCCCCTCTAGTGGAAGATTAAACAGTGAAGGTGTCTTTACTGTTGACAGATTTTGTATTTGTAAATGCAATCAAATCTACCTAAGACTCCTGCCTCAAGTGAACTTACTCACTGAAAAGTACATCCCCAGAGACATTGTTCTTCACATGTTCCCCCTGCTTGTTCAGGCTGTGAAAGTTCATCAAGTTTAAGGTGACCCTTTCTTTAAAATAAAAAATAATAATTTAAAAAATTGTAACAAAGTAGCTGCATAGGAGTTATATAAGAGATATTTTTCAGTGCTGCCAGTTTCATCATCATCAGGATTCTGGCACAGGTGGGAGGTGATCCTATGTCCTGGAATGCAAAAAGTTTCCCCACAGCAAAGCAGCTCAAAGAAGCCCATCTGTGACACAACTCTCTGGTTTCCAGGCTGAGCAGAGCAGCCTCTCTGGAGCTTTTGGGCTCTTCCCCCAGTGCTGAACACACACCATGACTCCACTCACTCCCCGATGTCACAGATGCCTCGAGGTCCCACCTTGAGATCAGACTTCCTTTGGGTATTTTCCCTACACCCTCCCTGTGCCATGTGCAGAACTGGTTGTTCACTCTGCTCCTGCTCTGCTGTCCCTAATGGTGTCTCTGACAGGCAGTGAGAGGGACAGAACAGCAGACATCAGGACAGAAAAGAGAAACCTCCATGGTCACAGAGGTCGAGAACTTGAACACCAATGTACAGGGTCACACTACACATCACTTTCAGCTCCATATTTCTACAGGCTGTGATCAGAGGCAGGTAATTTTGACAGGTTCTGTCCAATCATCTGAATTTAGAGATATGGACCAAGCATCAGAAATATCCTGTATTTTCAGTTTTCCTTTGATCTCATTCTTTGGATCATTAGAACTCCACAGGAAATATCTGGAAATTATTTTTCTATTTAGATCCATATCTCCTCTTTGGGAAAGGGAAATACACAAACTTTTTTTCCCTCCTCTAAACACTCTTGACATTTAAGAACTTGTGTACTGCTAATGCTTTCAGCTTCAGAGGGTGTTGACTTTACTGAACACTCCTATTTCATTCTTTCTTCTCTTTCTATTAAGCAACTGTCTCAAAACAGTAACATCTGCAGTAATCATTAAAAAAAGCCCAAAACAAATCAGCAAACCTCTAAATATGCTTTCTTATAGTTTGTAAAACTTGCTTATTACAACTGCCACATAAAGTTGGCTTAGAAAATTCCCATAAATTAATGTTCAACGTGGTGTATTCAAGAGCATGTGTGTTCCTATGGAATCTGCACAGCAGGATCAGGATCTAGACCTGCAGCACATTCACTGAAACACAGCCAGAGCATAGAACATGCACACAGGTCCCTGAGCCACTCTCTGTGCCACAAACTTCCAGGCCATTTGAGACTGGCTTCGTGCAAGAGCTTCCAGTGAGGTCAGGAGGGCTGCACGTAGCAGTGCTGGCAGACCTGGCCCCGAGCATAAACCTCCCCTTGAAATGTGCCCTGAAGCTGAACCTCAACTCCATGAGACAAATAGTCAGGGAATTAATCCCAAGCACCTTTTTCCTCACCCCAATTGCCTTGTTCCCAGATCCTTTCAATAAAGGGATGACAATCAGCAGAGCTCTGCTATCACAGTGTTTGGGAGCAATGAACACAACTAAGCCCTGTTTCTACCAGTGCAAAAGCTCCACAGGAAGCCAGGCACAAAGCCAGGCACACACCACCCGGGGAGCCTCGCTGCGTCCTGAACGGGAGCAGACATACACCAAGTCTGACTACACCCACAAATACTGACAAGCCTAAAAACAGCATTAGGGTGGAAAGTTTCATTGCTTAAAGCATGCAGGATCAACTGAAATATCAGAAAGCAATATAATTTTCTCATGTTTTCAAACTCTTTGGACCACTTGACACAGGACTGGTTTAGACAAACTGACTCTTCCTCAACATGACAACTTTCCAAAGCTTATGTAATGTGAGCAACATTATTTTCTAAGTGTTAACACACTAATGTGCTGAGAAATATAAAAATAATACATAATTTACAGAGGAATTATTGTGGGACTAAAAACTTAGCCACATTTTCCATTGATACCACAGAGTCCAATTAAGTTACAACCCCCACCTACAAATCTTGTCCTACCACAGTTCTCAGATCTGTACAGTTACAGCCAAACTTCTGTTTCTGACTGTATTTTTATTACTTTTCTCTTACTGCAGAAAAAGAAAGCTCCTAAGCAATGTGAAAATGTGTCTCAGCATATATCACAGTTGAGACAGCCACAATACACAGAGCATCCCCATACAATTTCAGAAAGCTTTAAGCATTCACCCATACACAGTAACACCACACCTCAACAGAAGGCTTCAGCCATCTGCCCACACAGAGTAACACCATGTCACTGCAGAAGGCTGCAAGCATCTGCTCCTCTTGGTCTTTAGCCCACCCTTTCATACCCCTCATGTTCATGCACTGCACCTGTGTGCCCTCTGTTCCCTCTGGTGGTTGGTCAGTGCCCCTGGGCACTCCATGGCTCATTGCTGTCAGTGCTGCCCACCTGCTTCTCAGCTGCAAGAAAGGCCTTGCAGCTTCTCAGATAACAGGACACAGAACAGAAGGAGGATGGTTGGGGTGAAGGGCTGAAGAGAAGGATACACAGATTTTCATATGCCATGAAATCCACACCAAACATGACAGTCTAGAAAGTGGAAAGACTGTAGACTCTTCAGCCTACTCAGCTGTTTGACTCCTGCTGCTCAGGGCCCTTGGGGCTGAACTGGGGATATAAAGAGAATTGAAGAGTCCAGGATTCTGGCCACTGAACAACCTCAGTGGTCACAAAGCTTTGCAGAGAGCAATCCCCAAATGACTGATTCCACACCCACAAATTAATAATCCTCACTCTAAACCTGACCATAGAGAAAATACACTTGATTAACATAATTCCCTAATATCAGACCAGACATGATTAAGTCAATTAATTTTCGTGTTGCTATATGTTAATACATCCCAAGGTCCCTTCTTCTCTGCCTGTTTACTCTGTCCTCCTCCCTTTTGCTAGAGGTTCTCATGATAAAGCACTTTTCACTCTAACAAGGTCTCTCTTTAGAATAGCATCCTTAAATTATTTAAATACTCATCTGGTAAACAACACAGTATTTTTAGCAATAAAGTAAAAATCATGTTGCTTTCTGAACCAATCCCAAGGGAAATGTTGGATTATACAAACTGGTTTATTTCTTAGTCGATAGAAAGTGCGCTCAAGGAACTCTGAGCATCAGGACATTATGATTAAAACCAAACTGTTAAATCTCTAATTCTGTGAGAAAAGTAATGCCTACAAAAAGCCCCCTGCAGTAACTGTTACACACACACGAAGTTGATGAGGAACACAGAATGCTCTTGCCAAAAATAAGGACCATACTTCAGCATCTGCAGAATATTCCTTTATGCTCTGCAGAATAAGAAAGAAAAAAGCCAGATCCCTTACAGAAGTGACCAAGAACCATTCCCACTTTTACCAGTGTTACCAAGGCAAAAACGGACACTGTTCAGCTGTCATGTACCTCATCCACCTATGGAGAAGGATGCACCTCTAGAGGTTCCTGGGATGCCACAGGACAGCATCCTATGGTGAAGGTCCATCCCCCCACAAACACCAGCCAAACAAATGGAAGGCTGTCATTATAAGGAAAAGGAGAAGACAGAAAATAATCTGCCTGTGCATAAATCCTTGCCAGGACTTTGCTCATAAATGATTAACATCCTGTGTTACAGCAGTGACCCTGCTGCAGTCCTGTGATCCCTGAGCTGGAGGATGTGGTTCAGCAAGTGAGACCTCGAGTCAGTATCAAAGCTGAGCAGCACCGAGGCTTCCCTGCTCTGTTCCTGTGGATCCAGTGCTGTCTGCCTGATTCCCCACATCCTCCATATGCAATATTCTCATCCCCTGCCCTTCTGTCCCACTGAAGCCTGCGGGAAACTTTTGAGTGAAGAAGTTTTATCTTTTTCCGCCATAAGTATCTTCTGACTGGACACAGAGTATTTCAGAGGTTGCAGAAATTAGATAGGGGAGGGCAGATACACATGATGAGACAAAAGGCCCATTTACCAGTTTACTACAGCCATAAAAACCCCACAAAGACACTATTTCTGCATGAAAAGAAATCAGTTCCTGCTCTCTGAGCCAGTAGGCTCAGTGTAGGCATAAGTTCACTGCTGACGTAGTTGATTTAAGACCCTTTGCTGTGATGGCAGTGTTGGTAAAAGCTTTAACCATAGTTTTTACGATGCTATTAAGTTTTAGTCATTTGTGGGTTTTGCAGTATATGAATACTATAGATGCCACCTTAATTAAAAGGTCTTGTCATCTTGTTCAATTAAAAAGAGAAAATGTACTCTCCTATGAATAGCCAGGAACAAATGGAGCAAGCTGCATTATACACGCTAAGTACACAGTAATTTTGTGCCCCTTCCTGAAACACAACTATTCTCCAGCACCCAGTACTCTTTAATAATCCTGTTACAATGCTTTATGTTTAATTGACTTCTGAAGTACCAGTGCCACGGCATCTCTGACCATTAATGACAACCAAGTTAAACAAAGTTCTACTTTGCAAATGCATACAAACTTTACATACACAGCACAGAACTGCTGCACCTCCGGATTTTTGTGTACAAACACTCAATAAAGAGGCATTCTTTTTTTGAAAGAATATATATATATATATATATATATATATGGAAGAAAATATATAATGGATAAGCAGACAGCCTCTTCCCAAAGAGCACATAAATATCACTTTAAATAGCTTTAATATCCATGCAAGTATTTAGTTGGACAGCATATGCACATAAAGTAAATCACACACATGGCATTCACAGCCTAAACATGAAAGTGCACTTCTACAGCCACCTGCAAGGGATCCCAGCAGATGGTTACCAGCATGTGTCCACTCTTGTCAGCTGCAAATGCATTCACCTTCATCAGACTAGCTCATTATTTCAATTTTGACTCCAAGTCAAGGTCTTTCAAGATAATGAAGCAGCAAGTGATTGGCTGCCTTGAGTTTTGTGCCCAGAGCCAGTCTTCCTTCAGGATCCACTAGTAACTTTTGACCATGAGAAAAGTATATCCTACATCCATCTGCAGCCTCTGCTTTGAATGCCCCAGGGCATTACATTGACAGGACAGCAAGAAATCCAGGCACATCTCCCTGGGCAGAAGCATTCTCAGGATTTGCTCTAGGCTACAGAGTCAATAATATTTATGGTGATTTTTGACAGACATTCCTATAGGTCCATGCATCATAGCTCTTGTGTCTGGATCATAAAGAAACTGAACATTCAGAAGTCACATACAATTCAGTTGTTCATTACCATTTGCAAAATACACCAATTCCACTGATGTCAAATGTAGCAGAACCTCCTGTCCCTGGGCCTATTTTTAAAGTTATGTAACTCCACTGGAAAACCTGTCCTTAAGAAGTACTAGATAAGTTAGGCTCAAAAGGATGTTATCTCCAAAGTCTTTACCATCTGACATAATTCAGATGAAAACACAAAGTTTACATAAGTATGGAAACCATTTGTTCCCTTCTGTCTTGCAAATAAAGTAGGGTCCTCTGTTTTGGAGAGCTGACACCTTCCACCATCCAAACAAGTAATACAGTGGTCTTCAGATTGGTACAAGACAGCCATAACTTGGGGGCTGAGAGCTTACCCACAGCTGAACAGACCATGCTCTCACCTCTCCACCAGGGAAACGATTCTCCTCCCCAGCACGCTCCCCTCGGTGCTTTGACTCGCACAGGAGTTCCCCACACAGCTGCTCTAGCTTCTGGGAAGATCTTCACAATCTGCATAGAGGATCCTGGCTTGCTGCCTTGTCTCTGAAGTGCCCAGTGCTCCCCTACAGAAGGAAACTCCAAAGCTGCTCCTTGAAAGGAGCTTTTCCTCTTACATCCATGCCAACAGCCACCTCTGGGGCTCTGAGGCCCGCGAGCGCCTGTTTTCTGGCTGCTCTGAGCCTGCAGCTCCTCCTTTGAAGTGCAGCAGCCTTTGGGGAGCATCCTGGGGCGCTTCTGAGCTGCACAGGCAAGCAACAACTGCTGCAGCTTAGACAAGCATATGCTCCAGAGGAAGAGGCACATTCTAGATGAGGGATGAGCAAAGTTTTGATCACAGATAAAATAAAGGAGAAAGGTTTTCAAAGGAACTGGAGAAATACTAAGGATACAGGAGGCTTCAAGGCAAAAAACTGGAATCATCTTGGCTGTGATAGTGTAAACTAAGTATAACCTAATCAATAATCCAGCTGACAAGCTACTGATGATCAGAATAAATACCCTTAGGCATGGCTCCAAGACCCACGGTCCCACATGGACAGGAGCCCAGCAGCCAGCGAGCAGCCAGTGCAATGCCAGAAACATCCCAGCTATTGAGCAAGGGTGATGGAGCCATTCACAACACACACTGTCCTGGCAGCACCCTCAGGGCCAATGACACCTCTGCACAGGAGGCTGATGGCATGACTGGCCTTCAGAGTGTAAAACAATAACCTAAGGTTCCTTGTATGTTGAAATGACAGATAAATGTGTATTACTATGCAAACTCTTACTAATTCCTGACAGTCTTCCCCTCCCTCTAAGGAGACACAGCTGTAATAGATGAGTAGCACCCAATCACTGCTCAAGGACTGTTTGGAACACAGCCACCAAGAACTGCATTTTTGAACTGTGGGCATGAGACTGAGGGATATTCTCATATGCCTTGGAAGCTGGCACTGTTGAAGTCAATGACAGAGTTAGTACAAAAGACAAAAAAGCACCCTCAAACCTGCAATAAACTGACTCGAGAAGAAATACACAGCAGTCATCAGTAAGAGAACTTGCCCCTCCTACAGCACTGATGGAGCAAGCATGTCTCATTCACAGGCTGGAGTGGCTGCAGAGCCCTTCCAGCTGTTTGAATGCCCACTGACAACAGGTACAGACAGACAGGCTCTCCTTAAATCTCCAGTCACCCGAGGACAGCACCAAGGCAGAAAGTTTGAGTACAGATTAACAGGCTCATAACTTTACTTATAAGTGTGCTGCACGTGACGGAGGCTGAACCAGCTGCTGCAACAGTGTCTTAGTAGGGCTCCTGCCCATTAAAGAAAGAATAATTCACAGGAAGTGGCTTCAGAGTGGATCAAAGCACAAAGAAGAGAGAAAATTATAATTTTGAAAAAGATATGCACAAAACCCACATTTGGGCAACTGTGGATTGGTAAACTCTATTTCCTCTCCACCCTCCAATTGAGCTGCAGCATCTGTCTAGTCTGAGCAGCATGAATGCCACTTAGATACTAACTATGCCACCTTCTATACAAGTCTGTGTAAATATACACTGCTACATGAGATACAAATAGAAACATATCTTAATTATACAAAAAGAAAACCAAACCAGCAACAACCCAAAAACCCACAAAAATGCAGAGTATTCCTGGATTTTACTGACCATCACCACTAATTTGTGCCCCTCACTACTGGTTTAAAGCATGAAATATTCTATAAGAACCTTTAAGTTACAATGTGTGAAGAAAGACTGCTGCATCACTTCCTATTTTACTGTTGATTAACTATTCTAGACCACTTTTGTCCCATCATTTTACCTGAGTCAACTATATCCAGCATTCAGATGCACAACCCTTTCTTTTGAATTAGTGTGTGATCTGTAATCCTTTGTGGATCCAGCCATGTAAGCCAAAATTAAGGGGGACAAAAAAAAAAAAAAAAAAAAAAGAAAAGAAACCAGTAGAGAGAAAAAGTAAGCAGGAAACTACTTGGCTTGAAACCTAGAGGGTGATGCCCAAGCTGCACAGGCTGCTCTCATTATCCAGCTCTGTTACTCTGCACATGAGCAGGTTCAGTGCCTTCCTTTCTGGAGTATGCTGCCTGCTTGTGAACTTGAGATGCTGAGAGACTTTATGAACAGAGCTGTTTTTATTTACTCTCAATTAATCACGCTCAACTGTAAACAAAGTGTCTGTTTTAGTTCTGTTGACAATTATCCACTTGTCAACATCTCCCTCAAGTACCTTCAGCATCTGGCAACAGCACAAAACTGCTACATCAAAATGAACATTTTGTCTCAATAAAAAGATAGACGTGTGGCAGGGTTTCATCTGTTTTCTAGCCCATCAACAGTCAGGCTGTATTGTCACTGATGCAACCAGACAGTGGTCTATTCCTATGGAATATTTATTTGCAAAGGGGAAGGAAAGCCAAATTTTGTTTATATCAGTAAAGCAGACTCACAGAAGAAACAAGAATCCTCACACTTCCCCACAAAGGCAAAGGCAGAAGCAAGCCCTCCCTGCAGCCTGCCTGGTGCCTCCTGTTCTGCTGGGGCAGGTCCAGTCCCAGCTTCACCAGTCACCCAGCTAAAAGCTGCAGAGTAGGACTTGTTTATTTTGTGGTGTTCAGCAAATTCCAGTGTAAATGGAGACCACTTACTGGTGCCTCCCCAAATACTGTCAGTGTGATAGTCTTTCCACTACCTGCTACATGACCTGGGATTTTTTCAGACCCTGGGGCTCCCATGCTGGTTTGAATTTTGGCATTTTAGCTTGGAAGATGTAATTATTCCCATCAGCTAAAAATCCTTCCTGCATTTTAACACAGCCTCCCTCATGCTTAAACTGAAAGCTGCAAAGTAAATGCAGCCTGGCACCTTTTTGGGTACAGTCAGGTACAAACTGGAGACTCCTTTTACTCTGAGGGGGAGTAAAGAATCTTGTCAGGTAGCCTCTCTAACAGGTGAGGAGGCCCCAGGGTGCTGGACCTATAGAGAACATCCCCTCACACCTCCAAGGCACCAAAACTGTGTGCCATGGCTCTGGCTACCTAAAATTGTGAGTATTATTTGAAACTTGGTCCCACTCTAGCAAAGTAATAGGAAAATCTGACTAACTCCACTGGAAAACACCCAACCCAGTGCCTGAAAAATCACAGAACTGGTTTTTCCTCCGAGAATAAAATACTCAGGGGTGCAGAGGAGGCAGGATGCTCCAGGGAGCGGAGCGGTCAGTGCAGAGAGCTCATCCCGGTCCCGGTCCCGGTCCCGTGCTCTGGGCGGCTCCCGGCTCCGGTGGCTCCGGGCTGGTCTCGGCAGGGCCGCCGGGCCCTGACACGCACTAATCAATCTCCGCGGTGTAATTGATTCTAATGAGCGCGGCCGGCTGGCTCCGCGCGCTAACGACCGCCCCAAGTTGGCGGCGGCTCCGGCCGCGCTCCCCGCCCGCAGCGCCCGGCCTGGCCGGACCGCCAGCCTCCCCTTTAACCTCCTCCTTCCCCCTCCACAATTAATTGAGATATCTTTTATACTTGATGTGTTGTAAAATTAATGCCTAATTTATGTAATTAGTCAATTAACTGTAATTCTAGCATATGGTGCCAAATGCCCAGAAGGTGTTCTTGTTTCCCAGGTACTTATTTTGATGTCATGAAATGCAGCTAATTAATTTTACATGCATATTAATTTCGGATCTATTTAGCGGCTCCCTTTGTGAAGGCAGATTTAATATTTGTCTTTCTAACCTTTTTGGGCAAATTCCGCGCTCGGTGCTGAAATGGAGGTGACTTTTAAAACACATTTCCATCGGTCTCCCTTTCCTCTGCGGAGCCTTTGCTGACACCGGGTCGATCCCTCCTGTGTGAAGATGCACAAGGGCTGATTATCTATAGCTTCCCGCACATCTATAACTGTCGCAGGATACGGCTATTGAATTTAAATCCGATTAATATTTAATATTAAACAGTTCTGAGGGAATTTTTGTTTGTTTTTTGCAAAGCACAATATCCCACGGACATTTTTTTAAAATAGCTGCTCTTAATACAATGCTCCTTGGAAAAATTATGAGAATTGAAGTATTGCCTAATTAGAAAATGAGCGTAATCCTGATCGCTGGCTTCTGGTGTTCGCAGTTCTCCTGACTGCGCCGAGGAACTGCGAGCCCGCTGCCAGCGCGCTGCTCCTGGTCTCGGGAAGCACTCGCGCTCCTCCCCAGCAAAGCGTTCAGGTTACGCTTCTGTCTCTGTCGGAAAGTGATCGCATTCGATTTTGTCCATAGTACCACGAAAGATGAGATTATGCCCCTTCTTTCTGCAGGTTTTTTTTTTTTTCCCTGCGCAGAGATTAAGGGGTAAATCGCATCGTGGGCTTTCCCGCTCCCCAGATGCTGAGAAAAAGATTTAAGTAGAAAAAGAGATGAAACTCGAAGTCAACGCTTCGAATTCCCAGCGATACCCTTTTTCCCTTTGCTGCAGCAGCACTAATTGCCACATTACACTTATCTCTGGGGTGAGGGGAGATAAAGATGCACCTGGCTGAGGGGCGCGGGTGCGCTGCCGCCGCCCGGCCTCCCGCCGGCCCCGGGGAAACGCTTTCTGCGGAGCGCCAGGGCGGCACTTCGCTCTTTGGGGCGTCTACGCGAGTGCTGTGGCGTCATAAAACTTTTTATCCCCCTTTCTGGATAAATTAATGAGCAATTTAATTAATAAAATCAGAGAGTAGCGTAAGTGCTATGATAATGAAGTTAAATGAGCGCGCAGTAAAATATTCACTAATCCAGCACATTGGCAAATGCCCCCTTAATTCTGCTTAGCACTAAAAGGGTTTTGAGCACCATAATGAGATTCCTCTGTCTGCTAATTAATTGACACTCTCCTGAATATTCATATGTGCTAGCACCAATACGTTCCTAATTGCACCGTGGAATGGATCTCAGAGGAAAGTAAATCGCCATAGACTTAATTAAAATAATGTATGCCAGATCCAGCTCGCTGAAGACGAGACATTTGCCATCAAGCGGTGTAAGAAAGTGGCACCTGGTTTGCAGCGAAAAATGAGGAGAAAATCTTTATCCCTCCCAAGGTGAAGTCAGCAGGGGCTTAGAAGCGCCAGGCTTTTCAGCCTGAAGATCTGAAAGCGAGAGCTTCGCCTTCAACCACTGCTGCCAGTGCGCGACCCGTGAGGGCGGCGCGGAGCCCGTTCGCGGGCGGCGGAGCCGCGCACGGAGTACCCGCGCTCCGCGGTTCAGAGCGGGGGGAGCGCGCTGCGCACGGCGAGGTGGGAGAAATCTGGTCAGGGATGCCCTCTACAGAAACGTTCGGGGAAAACCGTTTGTCTCCGGCAAGGGAGGGGAGGAGGGGGAGGCAGGGAAGGAGGGAGGGAGCAGCCACATTTGTAAACTTTTCCTTGAGGGGAATCCGGTGCCTTTGAAGCTCAGTCTCTGAATGGATTGTTCTTTGCACCTCCAGACTAATACTGTGAGCTAATATTGTACATTTAAATTGTTCTGCTGTTAAAAGCGTGGCAAGTTGCACTGAGAAATGAGTGCCTGCCGCTGCCTGGCCGCGGCCTCCATCCCGCGCCGGGGGAGCGGGCGGTGGCTGCGCCCGGCGCGCCCCGGGCCGCACTGCGGAGGGCAGGCAGAGCCCGGGCCCGCGCATCCCCCGCTGTCAGTGAAAAGCAGATGTGAAGCGCTTTGCTAGGTCTTTTCCATCCCTACCAGCTCAGGAAACGAAAAGGAAAATTGGTTTCTTGGAAAAGACAGCTTTTAAAAAAATCACCACAGGTTAGAAAACTAAAAAGAGTTTATTTGAAGACATACAAATGCATATTTATTATACACATGTAGGCATTAACAATGTAAATTACACCGCCAGCACTTGCTGGTTGTTTATTCATTAGATCTTTAGAAAATCTACATTGCCTGCAGATAGCGGGATGATAATGTGAAATACACAAGCAGTTTACCCAGGCAGCTCCGCCCGGCTCCGCGCAGCTCCACGCGGGGCTGCCAACAGGTCCGCAGGGCTCAGCGCCGGCCCCGGGTCCCTTCCGCTACCGCGGGCGCTTCTTACAAGTGTAATTCTACCTTGACGAGAAAACGGCCGTGCCGACTGAAACTGCCGTCACCCAAAACACAGAGCAAGGCTTTTACAAGTCGCGGCTCAAGAGAGAGCAAACTTGGACGGAAATACTTC
This sequence comes from Ploceus nigricollis, assembly GCA_013399945.1. Taxonomy (NCBI): domain Eukaryota; kingdom Metazoa; phylum Chordata; class Aves; order Passeriformes; family Ploceidae; genus Ploceus; species Ploceus nigricollis. Next base: position 702,367 of record VXBC01004931.1, on the reverse strand, counting down.
CTCGTAGAAGAAATACGAAAGGGCTCTCCTCTGAATGACAGCGCAGACATCTCGCTCTCAGAGCTCAAAAAGCTTTGCCATTCCCAATGCCTTTTATTCCCATGTAAAATGTTTGCTCGCCAAAAGGGGAAAAAATACTTTATCAAATTCTATCCTCTTTAACTGGTTGGACGCTGCATGACTACCATTTCTCTCGATAATAAATAAGGAGAAAAAAATACATGGGAGGAAATCGCTGCGGGGAAGTCTTTTCTAAAGTTAGATCCAAAGAATTTCTTCCAGGAATGAAATATTAAAGAAGGTTAATATGGTTTTTGCTGCAGAGCTGAGGGTTGATGGGAAGACGGGAGCTTTGCTCGCGTCGTGAGTATAGCGGGCGAGAGCTGAGGCGGGCGGAGGATGTCAACAGATATAAGGAAGCGATGGAAGGGACTCGGAAAACGCAATCAGCCCTTCGCTCGCAGCCGCCAGGCTGGCCTGTCACCGTCCCTCCCTGCCCTCCCGGCCCGCTGCACG
>VXBC01004931.1:528617-689576 GCA_013399945.1 Ploceus nigricollis | reverse complement strand
GGTCTTGTTTTGTTTTGTTTTCTCTCTCCTCGACATGTGACAAGACACCACCCCACAGGACTGAATCCTCTATTGAAGACAGCCAGCTCCTTCTCACTCAGAATATTTATTTTCTCTTGAACCGCGCCTTGCAGGGAAGGGCGGTCTGTGCCAGGTAGGGAGAAAAGAACTCCCCGGCGACCCCTGAGAGGGAGTTTTATGAGCCAGACTTTTTTCAAAAGTGGTCCTTGGGAAAGGGAGAAAAAACTTAGCAGCTTCATCAACTTCAGTGCCGAATTATCTCGGAATCTTAATATAAATGTCACTTTGTGGGTTGGTTGTGGGTTTTTTTTGTTTTGTTTTTGTTAACAAAAAGAAACCGAGGCTGTGAAGCCTTGGAGTGGCTGTATTTGTTTCTTTTAAACTAACAACAAATTATCTAATTAATATGTTTCAATTACAGCATGAAAAAGAGAGGCTTTGGACCGCCTGCAGTGGGTTTACAATAGCCCCAGAGCCCACTATAAGAATTTACAATAACTTCACATCTGTTTCTTTATTTCCCACTTTTCGAGTCTAAAACTCCTGTTGAAATCACTTCAAACCGTAGCCCAAGTTATGAAATATGGTCTCTCAGCCAGGAAAAAAAAAAGGTAGAAAGAAAAAAAGGACAAAACTTTGCAGATCGAGGCTTCATTTGCAAGCTAGAAAGTGAAAGCCCCATTGAAGAGCATTAAACAAATATATTAGAATTCTGTCACTTTATGCAATTGAGTAGATCAAATAAAGGGTCCCAGGCCACTTCATTCACTCTCATTCACTTGAATAGAAAATGCAAAGAATAGCAAACCTAGACTGGGCCACCGATGTAGATTTAGCCCTTTTTTCTGAGAGACAAAAAGGCTGAATTTTCACAAACACATTGCTGACTCGGGGACTAGGAAACCAGCACTGAAACCCCTTTGGAATTTAAATTCATTTTATCTTCTTCTCTCTTTCTGGGTCCCTTTGCACTACAGGGCGAGTTGCACTGGCACCCTTGCTTGGAAAAAAACACAATACAACAACAACAACCAGAAAAAAAAAAAGTTCCAGATTTTTCCAGCGGAGTCACAGTACAGTTTGGAAGGTGACGTTTATATTTGCAAAGAGAAAAGAGGGAAGAGCCGCCCTTTGACCCAAGGATCGCAGCTCCTTCAGCCCCTTCTCGAAACGCCTGGGCAGAGCGTTCCTGCCCGGCTGCTCCCGGGGCTCGGGGCTGCCACACTCGGGGCACACCGGGGCTGCCACACTCGGGGCACACCGGGAGTGCCACACTCGGGGCACACCGGGGCTGCCACACTCGGGGCACACCGGGAGTGCCACACTCGGGGCACACCGGGGCTGCCGCGCTGCGCGGGGCCAGGGCTGCGGCCGGGGGAGTGCGGGGAGATCCTCCCCTTTATCCAGTGCTGGCCTTGCCCTGGCTGTGCCCACAGGCGAGGCCGGGCACTGTGCCCGTGCTGCACATCACAGGGCATGGCAGCACAGCCGTGTCCATCTGTGCCACTGGGAGCAAGCAATGGACAGCAGAGACACGGCCAGTCTTTTCACCGAGGTGGACCAGAGGGTGCCAACTGCTGTATCAGGACCAAGTGACCCTCCCCTTCCTTCTGCAGCTTTTATATGTGAAGGTTTTTATCTGCCATCCTCCCCCTGCTGGGGCCCTCAGCACTGAGGCAGCCAGAGCAGGGCAGAGCACCTTGGCATCCAAAGTGGGCCTCGCCACCTCCTCCCTTACATGTCCTTAACAGGGCCACACCAACGTGTCTGACAGGTGCACTCACATCACAGCTGCAGGCACTATTAAATAAAGGCTCTTGATTTTGCACTATTTTGTAGGGCCTCAGTATTAATTAAGTAGTAAGTAGAGTATTTTGCATTAATTAGAGCAGCTCCTTAGAGAGATATTACAGCCAAGACTAATCTTATACCACAGGAAAATGCTCAGCATTTCCACTGCCCCCAATTACCACAGACAGCACAGACCACCTGCATGTGTTGGACTTATTTGCAAGCACTAACCTGTAGACATTTTTCCCAGGGATGACATCAAGACACTTTGAGGTTTGCAGCTTCCATCCTCCTTGCTGGCTTTAATGACTACTAGATAGACAATAAATAAGTAGGGATTGAGTCCAAAACCCAGACCTGGTTCTACTCCTAGGTGGGCTCACCAGCCACGGCCTTGACAGCTTAAGGTGCCTTCTCAGACTTTAAAAACTTCTGGTACAACTGCTTCTTGCCAGAGGATCTGGGAACTCTCGCTCCCAAGGCTGTTCTCTTGAGTCCATGTTAGTTCCATATTTTAACAGTCTAAGCTATTAATTAGGGGGCACATTTATTCCTATTATCAGCAGTGCCACTGCATTACAAATTAAACATGAAACAAATACAAACTCAAGCAAAACAAGCAAAAAATTACCAGAGCCTGTCTTCTGGAATACCTGAACATAAAAGCACACCAAGTCATCCAGCTCTGGCCAAAAAGAGCTGCTTTTGTTAGGTCAGACAGCAAACTCTGCTGCAGAATATCAAGGTGGACAAAGCATCCATTTCAGAGCAGGGCAGACAATTCTCCACTGCTAGTCACAGATGGCAATCATTTCTTCATACATTGCAAGCCCACTCTTCCACACCACAAAAATGCAATTTTTTACCAACTCTTAGCAATGTCACCATCAGATTCTCTCCCACCTCTTCCTGTATTTCTCTCCTGCATGAGCATTCTCTCTGTGGCTCTGACTACCAAATTTTCACCTCAGCTTAATGATGTGTGTTGCTGGGAGCAGAATACTGAGAAGCTGAAAGGTGCTGTCTGCATCCCCGGGGTCTTTAAAACATTTTTGCTTTGTGCCTTGGAGACATCCCTCCCTGAAGGCTAATGGGGCATGAACAGCTCCCCCAGGTCTTTCCCACTGGAGTGCTGGACCCACAGAAACACGACTTGTGTCTTCTTTCCCTGTGCTCCTGCCTCTCCTCAGCTTTTCACAGAACTGGGCTTTTCACACCAGTAATGAGCCCACTCACACACAGGAGGATGGGAATAGGCCTGCACAGACCTGCTGAAGGACACCACAAACAGTTTGTGTTTCTTCTCAATTTGTGCTGAATGCACTTGAGCTCTTGTTGAACATAATTTCATAATTAACTCATATAATTTTCAGGTTAAGGAGGTTCTCTGGAGAACAGGGAAGAGGATCAAGAGAGGGCTGATCCCTGTTACACATAATTTGGTTCCAAATTGCTGTTTTGTTTGCATCTGTGAGAACTCTGCGAGAGAGAGGAATTCTAACAGACATGAAAGCAGATTTGAATGATTTCTTCTACACCTGCAGAAAGCTGTTAATAGTAATACTCATTTCCTTATTGAGCTAGAGCTTCCTCATCTTTGCTAGACCTAGAAGGGTTGGGTATATCTGGAGGCTCAGGGAAGCAGACACACTCCTGAATGTACATGGGGATGGGGACAAGCTGGACCACCCTGAGCTGCTCTCCTCACTAGCCAAAGGATGTGTTTCAGAGGTACCTTATATTCAGCCATTGATGATTTGCAAGACTGGCACCAGTAGTTTCTCCCAAAAAATGACAAGTACTGTGTATGGCAGAGGAAGACACACAAGTCTCAACAGACAATTCCCCAGGAGGGGAGGCTTGTCTCTTCTTGCTTGCCCTATCACTGCTGAGTTTTCTCACCTCTCAGGCAGAGAGTCCTGCAGTTCCAGCACAGCTCAGCCAATTCATGCTTGCAAATGCCTTATACAATAAGGGTGAGGCTCAGGGTAAAAATTTAACTGCATAAAAACCCACAGAAAATTCCTGGTGAATTAAATAGAATTAGAGTTTCACTATCAGCACTCAGATGATTTTCTGATTAGGTGTCTTTCTCTCCGTTTGGGGTCACAATCAGTGGATATGGAAGGTCACATGCAGCTGTACACAGGTGCCCTAATGCTGCATGGTCATGGGCAACTCTGAAAGCTGTGGAAAATGTCTACATTCGTTGTCATTTTTTCTTCATGTGTTAGTCCGGTGCTTTCAGACCATAAGCCAGAAGCCATTTTTTTTGCCTCACATGAAAAAGAACTTGCCAAAGAAGGGCCAAACCCAGACCAAATCATGTTTCTCTCTGCCTATAACGAGGTTTGGGTGTTTTGGCATTGTTGTTGTTGGTGGTGGTGGTGGGTGGGGTTTTTTGTTTGTTTTTTGTTTTTTTTAAAGTTGGTTGGTTTGAGTTGTTTGTTTTTAATCCTTGGAGGAAGAAAGGACAGCTCATCATCCATTTTTAGGATGCTAGGGTACTTTTCAAGATGTGGACTCACCTATCTGAACATTAATAAAATCACAGTCCTAAACATTTTTGATAAAACTCTAGAAAGTTTTAAGAAATTATCTTTTCTATGTTTTGACTCCACCTTCTCGATGGGTGAGGAATTTTTCAAATCCTTTCTCCTCAAAACCACATTATCTGCTTCTCATCAGTAATGCCTCAAATGGATTTCCTCCCTCCTTTTCTAACAACAAACAGACCACTGGAAATTCTCCAGCATTCAGGTTCTCCAGGATTGTTAAGCAAAGCATCAGGCACTGTAAAACCTTTGATAAAGTCTTACTAATACTGGATTTTCTTCTGAAAGCATGACTGAAGGAGCTGGTAGAGGAATTCCTGTGAGGAATCCAGAGAGGGTTTAGCTAAATCAGAGCCACAGGACTGGTCATGTCCACACTGGGGAGACAGCAGGGCCAGAGAGGAGCAAGAGAGCACAAGGGGGTGAAACCTGCTCTGCCCCCACACAGCCAGCACTGCCCAGCACAATCTGGAGAATGGACACCACCAGCTGCAGTCAGCCAGGGGCTTTCTCACTCCTTCAGAGAACAAAAGGAGGGACAATTAACAGTAAATTCCATTGTCTGTACATAGTTAGATACCACAATTTCTCTTACTGTCTATATATACTTACAGATTATAAATCCCTTTATGGTAAGATGGTTTGGGATAAGTCTTTTGAAAGCACAGGCTCATCTTGCAGAGCCTTGCTTTTGAGGAATTTGGGTTAGGGGTTTTTTTCTTTTTTTTTTTTTTTTTTTTTTCTTTTTCCCTGTCAGAAGATATACAAAGATATGTCTTTTTATCAGCTTGGCATTACTCTGAGATTTTTCCATAAGCTCAAGATCAGGCTCTTTTGAAGTCATTGCACAGGAATCACCAGGGGCACCTACTGCATGTTCAAATGAAGGCTCTCCATTGGAAAATAAACCCAGTGCTGCCTGTAGCACTCAAATTCTATCAAAGTGCTCCTCTTTCTCTATCTGCATTGATGTGTCCGAGTTGTATTTCGGAGAACAGCATTTTCCTCCTAACTGGTCACAGGCATAAATTATAAAACAAAATACATTTCTAAAGAGAAGTAAAGCCTTGTCAGACCACGAAGTGTCTGACAGCCATCAGATCACACAGCCACCCAGAACGTTAGAAAAGAAGAAAGCACATGAGACATCTAGCACTCTCGATCCCTCGTTAGCCCTCCCTTTGCACTGAGGACTGTGTCTATCTAAGTGCTGCTTTTTCTTTTGTTCAGAATATCAAAAGTCTCTCGACATTATTCTATTTTCCTGAGCATTCTCCTTTGTCAGTTCCTACAACTAAATAAAACAAGCCAAACCCCAAACTGTTTCTCCATGATCAAACTCTGATTTTTTTCTTTCCAAGTAAAGATATACTGCTTAAAAGGACAGTTTTGGGGTCAAATGCCGCTGCAAAGAAACTCAATGGGATGAATTTGGGTCAGTAACAATGCGTTCCTTAGCTCTCAATGCAAGTCAGGGAGGTTATGGTTCTGTGAATGTGGATGTGGCACAGTTGGGTAGGAGGTCAACAGCACAGAGTTAAGTACTATTTTCAGCATTGTCTTCTCCTTCATCCTTTTGAGGATACAAAGCAGAAGCTGTCAGTATTCATCCACTTGAGCTCTGGAAATATCTCTTAGGAAAGCTGGGAACTGATCTTGCAGAAAAACAGCAAACATCATTATATAAGCCTGGATCCTTGGAGTATCCTGGCATAAGGTGGAATTCCTGGGATCTCAGAACAGCAATGGTAAAAACCTTTCTCCCTGGAGTGGGGGATGCAAATCATGCCTGTCCATTTCTTCACAGTGTCAGATGAGAGGAAAGGCTGTCCCTTGCACTGCAGACCTTGAGGCAGTGGGTTTGGTCATTTGTTTTGTGTTAGCTCAGGTAATTCATGTACCAGTAGCAGCATGAGGCTTCAGAGAGGCTGATTTACCTCTCAAAAGCTCCAAACCACGGCCTCTCACTGGGCCTTAGAAAATGTTCCACTCTTCCAAGCATGCTGCACCACGCACTGTAACCATTCTCTCTTTGCAGTAGTAAATGGTAAATGTTAATTTGAAAAGAGAAAACTTCTTTGTTACAAATATTTTTTCATTCTGCCTATACCTTCTCTTTACTCTGATGGAATTACGATTGACTCATATTTTCTGTATGGAGGCAAACCCTCCTAATACACTGCTTTAACTAGAGTAAATGGACTGAACAAACACTAATCTCTATAGCAACCTACCAAAGCCTGCTTTGTGTGCTCCTCATTTCAGCCCAGCAGAGCTGGTGTCATTTCAGCTGCGCAGAGCAAGACTGTCAAACACAAATTCATGAACAAAGCTCCTGTGCTGCCAAGGTGTGTATGCAAGTACCCCCTATGTGCACATGCCCATTAAACTCAAGCAAATGGGCATGAAAATGCCACCAATTTTGTTTTCTTTTCAAAATAAAACCATATTTCTCAATCTTTGTGGACAGTTCAAAACTTTGGGCAATAAGGTGCCATGTATTTACTTTTTCCTTGCAAGGCAGCCAGCAATGCAAAGCACCATATACAATTGTGCAAATCAAAGGATTCAGACTATTTTGGATGTTTCCATTTAATCTTTCACTTGCTGGCATTGTGTAATTAACACAAAATCACTGGAAAAATCAACAGTTCAGAAAAGATCTGCTAAAATATTGCTTTCAAGGGTTTTCTCAACTAGTGGCAGCATCCAAAGACACAAAGAAAACTTTAATTTGTTCTTACAGGCCCTTTCCATGACCTTGTTGGGAGCAGCACAAGGATTTCATTCTGGAAATCCTGTAAGGAGCTGTTAGTACTGGCACTCAGGGATCTTCCTCTGGACACAGGCTTTTCAAGATTGTACATTCCCATTCTTTATGCTGTTATCCTTTCAGTCCACAATACAGCTCCCATTGATCTCAGTGGGGATGGCTGACAGACAGCAGTACTGAAAAGCACACTGTAGTGTAAGCACTGGAATAAATTTACCTGATACCCTACAGATAATGGTCTTTGTTCCCTAAACTATACCTGCCTGAAGAGCCCTCCTCCCCTATTTCTGTATGATAACCTACCCAACAAGAGCAGAGGGAACAGAGCTGCCTGCTGACTTGTCAGAGGAGGCACCACTGATGGCTGGCTTGTTACTGCCATACACAATGAACAGTGCTTGAGTTCAGACTGGCTTTCCCTCTGGGACTAATTTGAGCCTGTCTTTTCTATCTAGTCAACATTTTAAGAAACCGTTTAAGAGAACACTTTAAAAAACTGAGGAACTCAATTAGTAGAAAGAGGAGTTCCACTCCTCTCAATTTTGACTGAAGCTGGCCAAAACATTCAACACTGCTTGGGTTGAGAAGAGAGAACATAAAGGCATAAAATATGGTCTCATAAGCCTTGCTTCCTCAGCAAACCAGGAAAAAACTTCCAAATTTAGTTAATACCACCAAATCCCATGTAGTCACTAGGATTGTCTAAGAAATATTCTCTACCTCCACAACTATCTAAAAAATCTAAGTAACACATCAATCTCATCACCAAACTGAAGCAATTCTGTTCAGCCTCTAGTTCATGCTCTGAATGATGCAATTTTCAAATGTATTTTCTCCTTGTCCTACTCTTTGTCTTAACTCCTTTGAACTCCTTGTTCAATAACAGCAGATTAATATTGCATCTTACAAAGAGGAATTAGGATGGATTTCATTAATGCTAACAACTTGGCTATGTTCTCACCATATGAATATGCCATAAGTAAAACATTTTTTATGCCAAATCTTGGGCTTATGAAACACTGAATTATTTTGCTCAAAATCCCTGTCAAGTTTCCATTAATTACTGATAAATGCTAAAATGGTGCAGCAAATAATCTCCTCCCATTTGGAACATCTGTACTCTCTTTGGGACTGGCCTATTTACAACAGCTATGATGTTCCACAGGCTTGGAAAGAACATGGGATTTCTTTCCTTCATGCTCTGAAAGCATTCAGACTCTTTTTAAGGTATGGGTTTTTTTAAATTTTTTTTTTTTTCTGTTTTCCTACATTTCCCATCACAGGCGTGAAACTTTTTTTCCCTTTGATCTGAGTTGATCTTAGACCAACCCTCCACAGGCAAAGAATCACCTCTCCTCCACGTGTGGATGGATATTTTAACTTGGCCCCCAATTGTTACAGGTCTATCAGGTTCAGATATTTAATCTCTGGGAGACTCTGCTCTCTGCATCAACACTCATTCTACTGGTAGCATTATTTATTATTTATTTATAGGACAGGAAAATTTGAATTTGTGGCCTAAACCTGAGTCTGTACATTTGTGATTAGAGACAGAACTATTCCACTCAGAAAGAGGAATGTCCTGCTTTTAAGGAGCAACAAATATTAATTTATTGTTGCTGAGATCCCAATTCTTGTTCAGTACCTGTGGAAAATTGGCAAAGGAAACAGATGTCAAATGACAGGTTGTGCTGTGTGCCATTCCCAAAGAAAATGTGGTCTCTTGAATGCTTCCAGGTAAAGGCCTGCCTCTTTTAATCCCTTCTCTTCTGCCAGGAAATCCCAGGATCAATTCTAACTCACAGCTGGACTTGTGGCCATCATATCTACATTTCTGTTACATGACCCCAACTGCTAATTCTGCCTGGCTGTACAGATACAGCCATGTAAATACACTGAACAACATCCAAACAGAAAAGAAGGCTGCAGAACTTGATACATTTTCCATAGAAAACAGGGGAAAGTGCCTTCTACCAGTTCAATGTGAAAAAATAAATAAGAGTGAATCAAAACAAAAATGTTTGGAATTGATTCTAAAGTATCTGAAGACATGAAAGTCATTAATATTTATGACATCAAATATTAGTTATATTTGATGTCTAACAAAGACTTATCTGTTTCATTGGAAATAGCTTTCTTATTTTGTCATGAATACAGAGGCAGCCTTATTAATAAAACAAAATACCATAAAAGAAAACAAGCAGAGACTGAAGGTTCTGCTAGTTTTTAAGGGTTTGTATTCGGCTATGTTATGTACTTATTTTTGATGGTTTTCCCCTTAAATTATGAGCTTGGGGAAAGAGAAGAAAATAACTTGAGTGTAAAGTTTAAACTGCTTATAAATAAGACAGATATGTTTGAAGCTGCATTTTCTTGTCTGGGGAAAAAAAGAGCTACTACACAACACACTTGAGGATCATAAATCAGTTCACACACACAGTCCCTGAAGTCACCAACTGGAGCATTGCCCCAGCTGTGGATCCAGTCCTGGGTATTGCAGCACGTGAGGTCCCAGAGCCCGAGCAGGACTGGCTGCTGGGGAGCCCGAGGCCCAGCTGTGCTGGCTAAAATGTGTCTGCTCACAGCTACCACATCTCTGGCTTTTATGGTTCAGAGACAGGACAACCAAGACAGAAATGCACTTCCTAAAACTTAGGAAAAGTAGGTTAATACTCCAACTCATTCATGGACTCCCAAAGTGCCCATAAGGTCTCGCGTGGAAAAAAATATTAGAGCAGATGGAATCTCAGGACACTGTAGAATCATTTAGGTTTGGAAAATACTTCTAAGATGGAACCTAGTCTTAACAGAGCACTGCCAAGCCCACGTTTAACCATGTCCCTCAGTGCCACACCTACACATCTTCCAATGTCTCCAGGAATTTTGACTCCACCACTTCCCCTGAGGAGCCTATTCCAGCACTTGACAATGCTATCCATGAAGAAATTTTCCCTAATATCCAACCTAAATCTCTCCTGGCACAACTTGAGTCCATTTCCTTTCATCCTGTCACCTGTTACTTTGGAGATGAGACCAGCCCCCATCTGGCTACAACCTCCTGTCAGGGAGTTGTAGAGAACAGTAAGATTCCCCCTGAACCTCCTTTTCTTCAGGCTAAATTACCCAACTCCTTCAGCTGCTCACAGGACTTGTGATCCAGACCTTCCCCTGGACTCTGGGGAGCCCTGCCCTTCTCTGGACACGCTCCAACACCTCAGAGTCCTTATTTTCATGAGAGCCCAGAACTGGACACAGCACTCAAGGTGTGGCCAGAGCAGCACAGGGAGATAGTGCATGGCTCCTGCTGGACACACCATGGCTGGTACAGGCCAGGTGCCATTGGCCTTCTTGGCCACCTGAGCACACCTGGCTCATGTTCAGCTGGTGTTGACCAGCACCCCCATGGCCTTTTGCAGCTTTCCAGCCCCTCTGCCCCAGCCTGCGGCACTGCAGGGGTTGGTGTGAGCCAAGGGCAGGACTCAGCCCTGGGCCTTGCTGAACCTCACACAGTTGGCCTCAGCCCACTGATCCAGCCTGTCTGTACAATCATTTTCCTGTACCCAGACACCCTGAAACAGGCCTGGACTGCCTTGAAAGCCCCTGTATATTCTCTTCTCTAAACTTACAAAGCGTTTACAACACCCTACAATGCTCCAGTATCTAAATATCTTTGTAGCTGGTATTTGAGACATGACCTATACATTCTTTGCTGCAAATATTGTATGTTGGGCCCCTTTGTGCCTCTTCTCCATCAGGAATCCAGTGCCATATGCCAAACTCACAATAATACTGTGCAATTGTGTGCACAAATGTTTGTGAAGGATTTGAACCCTATGGTAGGAGGAATCACAGAAGTATCTAACACTTTGAACAAAAGGAGCCTCTGAGCAATGTGAACCTCAGCTGCAGGAAGCCTCAGGCTCAGAACACAGCACAGAGCTGATGAGCTTTGGATGGAATTCTCTTATCACAGAGGGCCTGTACAAAGACCAGCACCTGGAAGAAGTGAAATAAAAGTGGAGAAACTTGCTCTGAGTACCTGCATGTACCCTAGAAAGCTCAGTTAAAGAAGGTGCAAGTAAAGACAGTATAAAAGCTCTGCATGGGACAGTTCAATATCTCAGACCTGCACCTTCTTGTGACCTCAGAAAAGAAGACAGAAAGCTCTCTGGCAGTACTCAGTTTGTTCCAGCCCCGACTCCCACTGCTGAGCCAGCCAGGGCCAGGCTCCCAGCTACAGCAACAGTGCCCTCACGAGCCAGAATTGCTCTTTTTGTGCCCTGGCTGCCACTTAGATTTATCTATGTATTTTATGTCTTCTCTCTGGGTAGGCAGAAAGGTTTTTTGGGTCGGTACCCTATGTAAATTAGAATACATGAATAAATTGGAAAGCTTATTTAATTATCTATGGACAAAGGAAGCATGACAGTTGTTTTGAATAGATAAATAATTTTGTGAATGAATCAAATTCCAGTGAAAAAAGATGTTGCACCTGCAGTACACTTAGTCTGATGACTTCACCAAGTTTGCTGCCCATTAACCATATTATAATCTTTAAAATATAATAAATTGGTCAGTTGCATAATTCCAACAGCATAGTAGGAGCACGATACATCTCATTTCTGAGGTCAAATGCAGTAAGCTGGAATTGTGCCAGGACAGGGAATGTCATGGTGTAGATGAAAATAGCCTGTGCTTTAAGGGTTGAATTTGACTCTGTGTTTTGGAGATATGGGTTGGACCTGCATGACTAAGGAAGAAGAACCCACAAAATTCCTGCTTGTTGGTCACAGTATGAGGGACCACGAGAAAGTGAACCGGGACCTACGCCAGGCGTCACTCGCAGGGTGGGACACTGCACCAGCAGAAATGAGTACTTAGGCCAAAACCTGGTTCCACTTTTTTGTGGTTGAATGGTTTCTGGGTACAACACTGATGGCTGTGCATCATGGAAGGTCTTCTTGGGATATCCATCATGACAGAAATGCTGATAGATACCTAAAACTCATGGAAAATCCTGCATTATTTCTCAATACAGTGAGTATGTGCTGGTGAAGAAACAGGGTCTGAAACTACTGCTACACAAACCTGGTATGGTGGGACCATCAGGAAATCAGAAATGTCCTTCTGTAAGGTGAATCATACATGTCCTAGCAGAGCTGCAGCACAGTAGCTGTGTAAATTCCTTCAATCTAGCAGTGGGTTTCATCTCTGTTGCTGAGGAAAGGTGATGCTGCAAGTGCTTTTAGGACACATCTAAGTCATATTTGCTAGGTTTCCTTATTTATTTACCATTGTTTTTTAAGTGTGTGGATTTCTTATCTGGTGCACACATGCAGATGCAAACAGAGGGGAAAAAAAGGAAGACAGAGCCAAGTCCGCTCCTCTGTTGAACCAGCAGATGTTTGCAGTTGAATTGCCAGTGTTTCACTGGTCTGAAGCCAGCCCTGTGCCAGCCAGGTTTGTCACTGTTTGCACAGCAAGGAGTCTCACTGCAGTCACCAGGTGCAAGGAACACAGGACCCTGCTCTCTCAAAACCTGGAGGAAGCAAACATTTGTGGGAAGACTTGGAAAAGACTGGAAGATCTAAGCAGAATATAGGAAAAAGGAAGAATGTGATACCCCTGCAGGATTTCAAGGGCTCAGACTTAAACCAGACCAACAACAGGAGGCAGAATTCTGCATACCAGAAGAAACTCATCTTGAAGCTTGGGCTTACACATCTCCCTGTCCAGATGGCAAGGTCAAGTGCAGAAAATAGATAACTGTTCAAAAAACTATATAGCTTTTTTTTTTGTGTTGATTTTTTGTTTGTTTATATAATGAAAACTAAACTCTGACTCCATGTTTCTCAATAAAACTTTAAAAGAAAAATTCCGAAATAACTTTTAGAAATGGCTTAGTATAACTTTGTCAATCAGCTTCTTAAGTGAGACCCAGCTTTTACCTGGACACTGATATTGGCAGCATTGCTGGGCATCTCCTAGCAATGAGAGCTGTGACTGAGATGTTGCTTCAGTGCTGCCAGCAGTGCCCTTAGATGCAATTACAAGAAACTTGTCAGGGAGTTCAATTGGCACCCCCATCAAAACTGCACCCAAATGGTACCAGATGTCACACTCTCTTGAGCTCTTCACGAAGATCACCATGTCTCAACTTCATATTACTTTCCACAGTGAAACCAATTAGAAATTTATCTATCCACCATTTGGGACTGAGCCCAAAGCCTCCTTTGCTTTGGTCTGTTCTGGGATGGAACAAGGTACTGCAGCGAGCTGAAAAACCCCCTTCTATGTGTTTTGTTTCCATGAGCCTTTTGCAAGGCAGGAGAGAAGATGCTCACTGAAAATGCCCCTAACTCTAACCTAACTGGCCTGAGAAAGAGGTGGCAGTTTGCACACAATGTTTCTGCTGCACATCAGAAATTGTAAGGCCAGAAACTGGCTGTATATTCTGTGTGTGAGAATGTGTGCAAATGAATGTCTGTGTGTGTGTGTGTGTGTGTGTGTGTGTGTGTGTGTGTGTGTGTGCAGGGATATTCCTAGAATTTCTTTTGTTTTTAGGATGTCCTAGAAATTTAACTGAACTCTCACATGGAATCAATTTAAAATAGAAGACCTGGCATGGCTTTACTTGTATATCTTTCTTATGCATTTGTCCAATCAAAATGATAATGTAGACAAACTGTGGACTGCAAAGCATATTATCCAGCAATATCTCATTATTATGCAAAAAATCAGATATTCACAGCAACTGTCTCATCTATTTATTGTTTGGTTACTCATCTGGAAATTTTAATACTTTCTTCAGGGGCAGGGGCTGGCAATAAAAAAATAGATCTATATATCAAACCTTTAACTTCCAGCCATCATTGTGTGCCATAATACAGATGGAGTAGCTATCAACTCTCTTTACCTTGTTGGTTTATTTACTTCAACTAAGAATAGAGATTTAAAGAGAATACAATAACAAAGTCCACTGCAAGCTAAATTTTCATGCTCCAGTGTGGAAAAAAACCTTGACAAACAACAAAAATAATAAAGAGTAATCGATATACATCTCCATGACTAATTAATTTATGAAAACTACAGACCCAACCTTAATAACCTTCAAACTTCCCTGTTTTTCCCAAGTACATCAGTGGGTCTGCTGAAACACATCACCAGGCCTGCACCTCTGTATGTATAAGTCACATCTTGGCTGCAGCAGCATTATTCAAAAATTTTGCTCCTTAGTTTAGTGAAACACTGAATCAATTGCTTGTCTCACTCTAAGCACCTGACTGGTCCTATTGAACTCTCCAGCAGGATTACACATTATCTTTAAAAGGGTCACAGCCCCAAAACAGGGAGTTCAATACACAAGAACACACAACTGTTGGGAAGCACTTCAGTCTGGTCAGCAAATTCAGCATCTGCAATCACAGCAGTGAGCAAGTGGCTTTTGCAGCCTGAGCTTGTGAAAGCATTTGAACTGCCACCACATCACTACAGCTTCATATACCACATAATGATATAAGAAAAAGATTCTACCTTCTGAACATTAATAAAGCTTGATTTTAAGGGTACAGCAGGATTTTCTGCAGTCATATACAACAAACATATGATTCAGGAAGACCAGCCAGACTAAATTAGAGAGGTAGGTGGGACACTGCTGCCACACACACTGGTTTTTAGCCCCCTTGCCATAAAGAATCTTTTACCTGCAGTGGGGCAGGCCTGAAAGAAATCAATAAAACTCCAAGAGTAGTTCCCCTAGGTACAAGTATACAGTTAAGATTATTGTCACTTCACATCTATAAACCAGGCTGACTTGGAATTGCCATATACCTACAGAAGAATAGAAATTTGAGGAGACATGGAAGAGTTTCAAGGAATTGTATGAGTACTAACCTATCCCAATGTAATTCAGAATTTTGCTGGTTATGTATTTGGAGCAAAAGAAAAGCAAGTTTCTATTTACTGCTTTGTTTTGCAAATTAATTAGTGTAGAACTTAGAACCTGAATAAAATAATAGTCAACATTATGTACTTACTCCCTGCACCTTCAAGTGTTACAAAATGAAACAACCCTATGCTTTTGCAGATTCCTGTTGAAATTAAATTCTGTGTTGCTACAGGCATTTAAACACAGCAAATAATTCAGAGGATCTTCACTTTTTAAAATGAAACTTGCTTTATATGTTGCTTTCTGCTGGAAAAACTGCAGACAGATTTGGCATGCTGGTACAGCCTAAACAAAGCATACAATGTCAGAGTATTGCAGGCTCTGTTCACATCACCCATTGCACACACACTGCTGTCTGCCAAGCATGTGTTTTCCTTAAATCTTCATTTTCTTTAGACTGCAATAAAATACCAAAGGGTTTTTCATTTCCAGAAACTATTTTTGGTTGTAGTGAGCAAACAATAATCACTGAAATGTAACATTTAAAAGCTAGTCCTTCCAAGCTAATTCACACCTCTCCTATTTGCTCCTGATGCTCTTCAATAGAAGTGATCAGTCAAGAAAGAATGCACTTGCCTTGGTGGGGGTTACTTATTCTGGCAGCCAGGAGCTCTGGAAAACTTGTTCTATGTCTTAAAAAAGAATCTAATGGTATTGCTTGAAACTGGTTGTGAAACAGCAAGTGATTGATGGGGTTATTACCATCTACTGCTTCTGTTTACCCCAAATTAATCTCAAGTAGGCTTCCTTGTAAATAATGTAGCTGTAGGTATTCAGTATCCTTAGTGAAAACAGGAGTGAAGTTTCCCTCTCTGGCAAGAAGGGAAGGGTGGGGAGAAGGTGCTTTAAGATTTAGTTTTACTTCTCACTACAGGCAAAGCAGAAACTGTTTGATATGACAACTTCACATTAATCTTCTTACTATATCAATGCAAGTCAAATAATAGCTCAACTAATTTATGGTCAGAAGAGGGTTAGAAATTTAAAAATATAAAGAAGAATGCAAAATCATCTCTTTCATCCACAGGATATGCCCAAGCATATATTCAGCATGTGGGGTGATCCAAACTACAGCACTGTTTTAGGATGTGCTACAGCAGGCAGATGTGAGTAGCATTTCTACGCTTTCAACTCACATACACACCAGTAATTAATGTAATTTTACCATGTTGCAATAGAGAAAGCAGAGGAACATCCCCCCAGTACTATTTCCCCATACAAACTGCTGAAGATATACAATAATGGCTGAAGTCAATCTTTTATTATCTCAAAATAACTTTGTACATAACAATGCCTTTTTATTTCTGCTTATGGATCCTGATCTTTGGATTTAGTCAGTACCCATTTTGTCACCTAGCAGTACAACCTTTTAGCTGATTCCCCATGACCCTTAGAGGGAAGATAAACAGTTGGGCTGCTATTTTCTTGATTCTGCTAATTCTGTTCTTTTGTGAGGGTTTAAAAAGCTGCAGGAGTGGTGAGCAAGTTCTCTGGTGATTAGATGAGCAAGTGTAAGATACACAGCTGTTGAATTCACCCCTTGGAGCAATGCTGTCTTCAAATACCTTTGAAATACATGCTGTGCATGGGTTCTTGGTTACTGGTGCTGGGAACCTTCTGGTGTGGCACTGTGCCCAGCCAGAGGGCAGCTAAACCCATTTCCCTCACCCCTGTGTGTCAGACAGGGGCATTCATGGGAGTTTGGCTGAGTCCTCTGGTTTCAGTCCCTTTCCCTACACCAATAAATTCCCATTGGTTCTGTAAGCTGCTTCTTTATCGATCCCAAGTGTTAACGCTTCCATGCAAAAATAAGAATCTCCGATCCATGGAGAAAGACAGGCAGAGGGTTTGTAGGCACTGGTGGCTGCCAAAAAGACAGGCTGTGAGAAGGCAGGCACTTGGGAAACCTATTGAAACCAGATGGCTTGTCAAAACATATGCTATATAAGAGCACAGCCTGCAGGCACCGAGAGGAAGACAAGCCCATGGCAAACAATGGCATCAAGGAATGACTGAAATCACACAGGAATCGCTGCAATGAGGAGCAAAGCCTAAACTGCAGATTCACCCAAGGAACTGCAGATGAGATTAAATCTGTTCCAAAGTGCATATTAAAATTCATTCCCCAAACAGGAGGTAGAGAGAGATGCAACATTTGCATGCCAGCAAGTTTTCAGCTTTCTAAAATCTGGCTCTTTCTACATGGAATAAACCAGTCACATACTATGAGCACAAGCCTTTTAACTCATTTTCACTGTAACTGAAGACTTTGCTTTCTATTACAATATGTGAAATTCAGGTGTTGCCACAGAAGACCTCAGAAAAAACCCTAAGAACAGAGTCAAGCACCGAATATTTAAACAAATCTTAAAAGGTTTCATCATTAAAAAAATCATCTTAGATTGATGGCACGTACACAACACATTGTTCATTTCTCTTCATAACATACCTTAGATTAAACAGTGTGCAAACACGTAAAATTGTTTGGATGCACTGAATACAGAGGAGCATAATTATTTCTACTGCCATGGAATTATAGAATGGTCAGGGTTGGAAGGGCCTTCACCAAGTCTTTTTCTGCATCACTGACAGTGGTTTCTGTGGTAGGAGATAACCACACTAACAGCTGTATGGGGCAGCTATTCCTTTCAAACAAAGCAACAGCAATGAAACAACACCAAAGAAACAATAAGGGTGGGACCGAAGGACAAGCAACAGAGGGATGGAACTATCTACAAACGGTGAATTTAAACCAGAATTTTCCCATTTATTTGCATGGATGGGCACTTTGGCCAGTGTACAAGCAGCAAACAACCAAACAGGGAGCTGTGAAGAAACAGGCAGGACAACCATGTAAGATCAACAGGGAAAGAGGTGGACACAAATGTGCCAGCATGACTGGCCAGGAGCACACCTTGCTGTTATATGGACTGTGAAGGAAGGTGACCTGGATAGATGGGAGAGATGTCAAGATGGGCAACCTTTGCTATTTTCCTTCTTAAATACACTCTTGTCACCCACAACACTCCTTTTTGACCCAGCAGTTACTTGTCTGGCAGTTGAAGCACACCCAATGAACAGTTTCTTTATTTGGATTCTGGGAAGCCACAGAGGCCTCAAAACTGCCAAGAACAGGTAAACAAGAACAAAATAGTAAACTCCAGCAAAAGGCAAAAGAGAAAGGGCACATACAGGCTTTGCCTTTAAGAATCAGAATCAAATGAAGCATTTAGTCTCTGCTCCTACTCCTGCTAGTAAGCTACTGGTGCTGCCACTGTGGACAAATCCTTTGCAGGGAACAGTGTAACTGACTTGTTGTGCCCTGATCATTTTTGAGAAGCCAAAGCCACTTAGAAAGAACATACCAGGGACTGAGATAATTCTGCTGGTTTACCACTAATATAAAATGCCAAGTAAATGAGAAATCCTGGGAAATGATTTACTTGTGTTTGTTTTGGAAATTACCAGTACTACACCACTCTTTAGCCTCATTCCTTCAAGAATGCCTATCCTTTCCCTGTGTGTTGGCTCTTTCCTTCCGGACACAATCACAGCTTTTCATTGAAGAATCTCATTTCTTAGCACTGCAACAGAACATGAACATTTTTCAAATTTCCCAGTGATAGCAAGGGTAGCTTGCTCTTTGTATTTACTACTTAAGTGAATTAAACCAACTCAAATGTGTGATCTCTCCAGACAAAGATGAAGGTTACATAGTTTAAGGATGAAATATAGACCATCCTCTACAAAACCACTGTGTTGCAGTTTAATTAAAAGAATTCATTAAAGTCATACCCCATCTGAGGTAATTAGTATGCATAATTTATGCTTTGCCTAATACACAGGGGCAGTAGTCTGAATAATAAACTCAAGTTAACCTTAAGTGGAAGAGATTGAATGGTCAGATGTTTATTTAGCTCAGGTTTGTTCAAGAGCTAAGGTTAAAGAGGTGAAATTTTATTGTAGTTAATTAATTTCTTAAATTTTCTTCATAAAATGCTGCCTGCCCAGTAGGATGAAAGGTTTTTTTTTCTTTTCTTAAGGAAGGAATCCAGTAAATGTCTCTGGTTCCCATCAGCTACCAGAACACTGAGTACACTTATCACATACATGTAGCTCACAAGGATATGACTTGAAGGAAGGTTCCCATGAAAATTTTCACCAAGGATCAAATGTAACAAAAGTTTCCAAGACAGCAATCCTCAAAGTATAAATTCACAACCCAAAGTCAGTGGCTTCCATGGCACCCTGACCTACTGCCTTTCCACTCCCTACTTATTCAAGCTCCTGACTCCCTGTCAGTGGCACAGCCTCACTGCACACCAAATCAGCAATAAGATGTGACCAAACCCCCAAACCAATGCCATACACCCTATTCTGATCTCTTCTCAGTAGGATGCAGTTCAGTGAGCCCTCATGTGCCATCATCCACCAGAGGATCCATAGTGCCTTGAGCTGCTGGTGCTACTGGAGACTTCACTAACCTTGCTACAATGCCCTGAGCATCGAGCAGCTAGAAGTCTCTCTTCCACAGAGTGACATGAATCTGCTTCCCTACATACAAATCACTGTACTGGAGCTAGACTGCTATTCATCAGTGACATCCCTGCTAAGCCCTAGGGACCTGAAGTTCAAGTCCTGAGCTCCTGTGAGCTCCTGTCACAGAGTTCTTCTCTGTACGAGCAAAGCAGAGGTGTCAGGCAGATTTGTGGTAACATGATCTCAGTGTTTGGGGCAAGAGATATGAGGCTGGCAAGACCATCAGATGCCAGATTTGTCACTCCAGCAGATGAATTATAAAGTTTAGTGCTGGAAAAGAAGGCCCCAAAGTCATCTGGTAAGAGCAAGGAAACAAGCTTGACTAACGATGTTCTCAGCTACAGATCCTCTTTCAGACAACAGCCAGTTAAGCTTACTTAGGACAAGCTGTGTGCTATAAGGCTTAAGGTAGGATAGGGGCACCACAGGAACCACCTTCACATCTGCACTGACAAGTTCAGCTTTAAGGCACAGGGGCGAGGCCATGTGGGTTGGTGGAGGGGAAAGACCTTGTGGGATGACAAGAGGCAGAAGCAAACCTGCAGGGCTCTGCAAGATTTGAAATCAATAGGTCTGAAAAATGCTCTGTGTGCTACCTTTTCTCCCCCAATCATTTTTTTTCCAGGTACAGAATGGTTGGATGTGATCTATTCATCACTGGAAAGCATAAGAAATGTTCATCCTTGTCAAAGGCCAGTTGAATTACTGTGCCTGAAATACAAATTTCACTTAGATGCAGGAAGTTCTGTTAATCAGAAACTCATTAGTGTTACACAGGTAGATTATTTCCCCCAACTGCCTTTGTCTTGTCAACATATTTGACTTGTTTGCTTTCGCATATCCTCTTAGTCTCTACCCACACTAAGAAGTCTTTCTAATTCCAGCATTCAAAAAAAATGTGTGCTGGATTTGGTCACATCTTCTGTTGCCTGAGTGGGGAAAGTCCTTGAAGTACACGGGGTTTGGATTAGGCCTAATACTGAATGTGTGTTTTCTTTCCTTTGAATTTACATTTGATTTTTGCTGCCTGTTACAGGGCAGCACAAAAGCTATAGGCATTAGTCTGAGGTAACACAGGAACTCTGCAGCTGGAAGTGAATCCAGGTCTTTGTGCACCATCCTGTCCTCATGTCACCTTCTTTCCTGGACAGACAAGTGGGAAACTTGGTATAGTAAATAATGCAATAACCTCCAGATGATTTTTTTTTTGAGTTGCATTCTTGAGTAATTCTGAAATACTATCTGCAGCAGGATTTTCACTCCAAAATGCAGGTATGATACAAATCAAATGTTTATTTTGGAGTTTGTATCACCAAATGATCTTTATTTGCTTCCTCTCTGATTCATTTGTGTCAATAGCCATATGCAAACTTTCTGTACAGGATTAGCTCTTAGTTAGAGATCCCACTCCACGGCTCTAAACAACAATCCAAGCGTTGGCTTAAACATTTCCCACTCCCAGTAGGAAGAGGAATTAATAAGAGTTGTCCTGTACAACAGCAGGGGAGGCCAGGTCTCAATCTTATTGAAAGTGCTGGCAAAAGACAGCTTATATTTTGCTCTTAAGAAAATTGAATCCATGTGGATTGAAACGAACTCTTAGAGCCAACAAAAATCTACTTTCCTTTGGATCAGAATACTCTGTTCACATGGGAATCCTTTAGCTTCTGCCAGTATCTCTCAGCTAAGGCTTGGTCCCATAATCACTAAAAAAACAATCTGCAGAAATCTGTGTATATTAATATTTTTTTCAAGTCTTCTGGAATATGTAGTAATAGAGAAATGCCAGCTAGAGAATTACTGCAAATTAATGTATTATTTGTGCTACACATTTCTCACCTTTTATCCTCTTTTCTGTCAACATTCAGATAACTCAGACTAACTAAATTTTAATGAGGACAAAATGGTGGAAGAAAATAGTTCTCAGTCACAAATGCACGTTTGTATAAATTCAATTGCATGAATTTTTGCCATGCAAAAAAGAAACCAAAACACAGAAGAGTCTAACTTCTAAAAACAATAACCCTCATCTAACAAAACTCACATTGCTAAGGCTAAGGCTAAGTAGTGACCAAGAGATACAAATGTATTTTAGAATAATTATCCCACTTTTTTTTTTCCCAAAATGTGAAAATTCTCGAGTGTACTTCCTTGGAAATACACTTGTGAAAATTGGTCTTGGGGAAAAAAAAAAGAGGTCAGTGAGCAAGCAAATTTTATAAAGAAGAGTCTAGTTTGCTGCTGTTAAACTGGAGTCCTGCTCAATCCATCAAATTATGCAAAGAGATCACAGCATTACAGAGAGAAATTAATTTCACTAGAGCTGAGGTTTAACTGCAGATGTTCCAATTTCATAAAATATGATTAAAACTAAAGACAAATTTAAGGAAACTTTCTTGTATTTCCATACAATAAAAGAAGATCATTTGAATTGGATACTACTCAGCAATCCCCAAACTCAGAGTATGATCCAAAGCCAACTGTTCAGACTTTCAGGTTCTGGGGAAGCAACTAACTAGTTTCAGTCAGGAAAATCAACTGCAGAACAAAAGTGGAGGAACAGGTTTTCTGTAATTCATCAGCATGGATATAATTATACTATTGAACCTTATTATGAACTACAAGACATAAAATAATGACAGATTTTATTAGTTTTATTATTAAAGGGTTTTTATTGTTTTTAGCTTTGTAGCCAGACTTACTCCTGAAAAATCATAATAATTCCACTAACTTAGTTTCAACCTATTTTTGTTGGAATGCATGTTTTTCTGAGGTGCCTTATGCCCTTAAAAGAGCATAAGGCTCTTTTAAAGAGCTGGCCACCCCCTCCTCCTCCCCACAGCTCTGCCATCCAGCTCAGTGCCATTACTTTTAATAATGTGGCACATGTCCAAAGCTTTATCAGTGTCAATTCACTGGGCACCTCAGCGAGTCAAAAGGTGCTCAGTGCATGGAGCCATTTACTTCTTTCTTGGACTCCATTTTTAATTTTAATTAGAAAACGATGCACAAATAGAAGCAGCTATGAATATAGTACTTATCCAACAGATTCCTCCAAGGCAGAGATTTAACAGCAGACACAGCTTCATTAAACTTACAAAATTACACTTCGTCCTCTTTTTAGATTTTTTAGAACTCAAGTACAATTATTGAAGTGCCTATCAGCAAGTCAGTAAACAGAGTATACGAACATGATGCTCAGAGTGAAACTCCTGTAATGCTCTTTTAGTATCTGGAGCAATGCTATTTACAAATCCTGGCTGGAGTGAGTGTGCAAGACACTTACATCAATCTTTATCCATTTCAATTACCAACAAAGGTAATATCACAGCCAGCACACATTTAACATTAGATGGCACATATCTGGGCAGACCTGAGAAGCTGCAGAATAAATATTGATATATTAAAACCGAGTGTATTACTCACCTTCTGAATAAACCACTGATTTTAATTTACCTACAATTTTGCAATAGCATCTTTCCAAGGAGGAAATTAGATTTTTACATATCATAGCAAATCACAAAGCCAAAATGTCAATTTAATATATCAAGCAATTACTTGTACTGTTTATTTTTGGGGAAAATTTTAACATATATTTACTTAGAAAGCCACATGGGTCCCTCCAAAATAAATAGGGGCTATAATTCTTGCCAAAAAAATCCACAGTTCCAGAGATCTACTCATCAATTTCCTGCAGCATTAATGAGGAAAGGCGCTGAGACAGTCATTCATACTGTCTTTATGATAAGACTAACCTACAGGGCAAATCAAGATTAAGGACAAAGGGAAGACAAATGGATAGAATCCAGAACGAGGGTTTTTTAATGCCTTGCTTGAAATTTTTGTTTGCCATCTTAAATGTAAGTACTACACTCAAAGTATGCATGAAAATGAAAGATATTCTCCCAACAGGAAACTACACAAATGGAGAGATGGAGTTATTTTTACCTAAAGATTTATTTGGCTAGAGCTGGGAGGAGGGGGAAGAGGCTGCGTTACTCATTCCTTACAAAGCACCTGTGAAATTGCTGTGAGTTACCTTTATAAGAATTTATAAGAATTATTTATAATTCTTCTTATAAAGGTAATTCATAGCAAAGGTAACTTGTAGCAAGTTCAGTTATGAAACACAAGGTCAGAAGTCACAGTGATCTGGCTCTCCAAGGACATTGCCACTGTTGAAGGCTTGTGAAGTTGCTCAATCCAGAAACTCCTTTCAGAAATATTTGCACTCATACTCTCAACTCCACCAGAACTACACTTCCATCTGAATATTTGGGGGGTTTTGGCTTCATGCTACTTGGAAAGGAACCAGCTACAGCCTATTTTAATGCACAAGAAGGTCTTGAGGAGTCTTACACTCTTAAGAAAAAAGGATTAGAAAGGATGTAGTAAATTCACCCCCAGGCATTTGAGAATACAAATCCTTGCATAAACCACCCTCAAAGTGGGCATGGTTAATAAAATATGCAAGCCCAGTGGCAAAAAGGACAGTGCCAAACATAACCCTCTGTTATATGCTCACTTTCCCTCTACTATGATCTTCATGTGATTCATGCTGAGATCCAGACACTCTTTTTTAAAACCTTGTGACATTTTAATTTTTGTAATAGTCCCTCTGTACATCCTTGCCAGGCTAAGACAGTCTCTATTTCTGAAAGAGATGTATCAGCATTAGGAAATGACCAGCTTGCTGGACTTAGGCTATAGACTATAGGCTGTAGACACTGGAGATGGTCCTGCCAGTGCTAACCTTGGCACCCAAAGTTTTGAGGGATCAGTCCAGATGCATTTGAGCTGGCTCTCTGTGACTCAGCTAAATCCCAAAAATAGAGCTGCAGTGTGGGTGCTGCCAAGGGCATTTATCACTTCCCATCACTGTAAACCTGCCCTTAGCAGCTCACAACTTAGCAAACATGACCTGCAAACAAGGCCTGGCTTCTGCTCCGGACAGGAGAGGCACAGTCACATGGAACTTTCTGAAGCAATAGCAAGGATTTTTCATTTCAGTCATGGCACACACTGTCCCACACAAAAAAACAGTCCATCCAGCATTCCATGAAGGGAGGTGATTATATTCTTACCCAAATTCTAAAGAAATTGAGGCAAATAGATGATATTCAAATTGCTTCTAGTGACATAAGCTTTCATGAATGAGATGGGCAAATAGTATCACTGTGTGTTTTTATTCTCAGACATGTTTTTCTTATTTTCTCTACCTTCTTTTTCACTGCTTTCTGGTGCTTTTTCCTTCTCTCACAGACACCACCTTAGTTACTCTCACATTAGCTACTGCCACTTCAGTGGAAATAACAAGACAGAATTTATCACTAAGCCCCTCTAAATGTGCTACTAAGCCCTTCAAGTCCTAATTGATTTAGGAGGCTGGCCCAGCTGATAATGTTCTCTAATCCAGACACTATATGTTTGACCTGATGGAATAAAGAAACCTTTGGAGAGATTTGAAATGCTTTAATCAACTCTGAGGCTTCATATGCTCTAACCCTACTTTTGGTGTCTGTGCCTGCATCCCTGTGGCCCTGGGCTTCCTCACAAAGGACACGATGACACTCAGAGCCATCCCTAGGCCCCCTCAGGCTCCTCCACAGTGAGTGTTCCTGCTGAGCTCTGCGTGTGCCTGCACAGCAATATCACTACACAGCACATTATTTAACCCTCTTTTCTCTCTGTTTACTTGACCTAAGCAGGCAGAAAAGCTGCAACTTACAGTCTCGTTTTCTCAAGGAATGTTGAAGTTCAGTCTAAAACTCATACATCATTATTTTGGTTGCAATTTGGTAAGACCCCAGCCAGCATCAGGAGCTACACAGCCAAGTGCCAGCTGATCAGGCTTCTTCTCTGTGAGATGCTTAAATAGCTCCACTGCCAGGTTCTAATTATACAAAAATATCCAAACCAAAAAATTCTCCCTTCCAGCTCTCTCCTTCTGGACTAACCAGATGGCTGAAAACAAACAAACAAATAAATAAAACACTGAGAAAGAAAAGCAAAACCGAATCAAAATAAATCCTGACCACTTTTTGCTTAGTAGCCAGTTGATAAAAACTCCTGCAAGGCCAAGGTCAAGTGGGCAGGGCCAGGCACAGACCACATTTGACACCTGCCAGCCCTGAATGGGCAGGAAGAGAGTCCTGCCTGCTGGCATGTAGAGCATGGAGGGAAGAGGAGTGGGTCTCTTCCATATCTTGTTTCTTTATTTGGGAAAAGGAAGAGCTGAGGGCAAGCCAGAGGGCTCTTTCAAAGCATAGGGGAGACCACAGGGAGTCCAAAAAACCTCATTAATGCCTCCTGGGAGAAATACAAATGCTGACACATTGTCTTGCAGAGTATCAACAATATTAACTGTGGGGTTTTTTTTTGATATTAAATATATACAAATTGCGAGGACATCGAGAAATTGTAGGTTGTCATAAAAACATCCAACATGCCCAGAGTCTGAAATACAATGACAGAAAGCTGATAAAGAATATAATAATTTATCAGCCAGACTCAC
The DNA here is from genome assembly GCA_013399945.1 of Ploceus nigricollis. NCBI lineage: Eukaryota > Metazoa > Chordata > Aves > Passeriformes > Ploceidae > Ploceus > Ploceus nigricollis. Next base: position 663,435 of record VXBC01004931.1, on the reverse strand, counting down.
TGCACCATCCACATCCAATTTGTTTCCTTTTCCTATCAAATGATTCTTTTCCTCTAACTGCTGATAGGAAATCTTGGCAGATTCTTGAAACTTGTTGTAGCAGGATGTTCTGCCTAGAGTGGGGTGAGATAATTGAACAATACCTGATTAGCAAAGCTCTCAGTGGTGAATGGAGCAGGCAGTGTCCTGCTGCTTTTGATGCTGAAGAATGCAGAAACCAGCCTGAATCATCAATCCCAAAGTTAAACATTCTGAGGTAAAACAAAGTATCTGATAAAAAGAACTAACAAGTGATACTACTGACAACTTATCTGAAGATGCTGAGCTGACTCAGCCAGCCTGCAGACTGGCACTTGATCACTTCATACTATCAAAGCCCAGTCCCACATTTTAATGGCAGGGTCTTCTAACATACCCCTTCTTGGAGTGTGTGGAGATTCCTCCCTCGTGTGGGGACGCCCTCAAGGTTATTCTTTGAGGATGAGTCAAGATTTGCCCAGGGTTTTTCGGGTGGGTGAGTAACATCAGTCTCTACTTGATAATTGGTTCTGCTAACTTTTATACAATTGTTTCAATATTGCTTCAGCAGGCTTCCAGTCTGAAATGTGCACATGTCCCTGAAACAGCACATCTGATACTGGCAGGGTTTGCTCAGCTCTCTGTCCTTCTGAGGCAAAAAAATTTGCTTCTGCAAAGTTTACTGAGTGTCATTCTTCTGGACTAAAACCCCCCAAGTTCCTTTTTATGCTGAATGAGCTTTAGAGATCTGTCACATCTCAGACACAAAGACTTGTCCAAGTGTCTTAGCTGAAATCTCTTCCCTTTGCACTGCTGCAGTACTGCCCATGCCAGCTAGGCCCTGTCTTCCAGTCCAGTGCAGACAGCCTGTTAATGGGCTGTGCACACAGAGTCTGGAATCCTTCCAGAGGACAGGAGATCTGTGTATGTTCCTGTCTTCACACAGTTCAGTCATGGCACTCCTGTCAGATCCAGGGAGGCCAAGGCTGAAGCACTGGATCACAGTCACAGGCAGCTCCGGACCACAATGAATGAAAACAGTGGAATGTCCGTGGCTCATGAGTACCTATTATTCTCATCAGTACTTGATAACAATTCAGATTTTTCAGAGCTCCCAAACTCACACAACACTGGGAAAGCAGCAGGCAGGTATTTTTATGTTTGACAGTTTGCTCTGTTCAACCATCAGGTGCCACCAAGCCCTGCAGCAACTCCTTGGCATCCTTGTCAGCAATTCCACTATGGAGCTCTGAGAATGTTTCTGCCATGTGCCATTGGAGAGTGCCTCTAGATCTGTGAATAACTATTCAAAGCCATTCTTTTGGCTTTGCTGTGACTTCTGGGTGCCTTTCAAGAAAAACAAAAGACTTTCTTCAAAGCAAAATAAATCTGCTCTTTCACCACAATTAACTGCACTTTGCATGGAACTGAAACAAAACTACAAAACAGAGACAGAAAAATCCACAGTGTTCATACTTGCAAGCTTTTACTGCATTTGTAGTGAAAAGCTAGGTTTCTGAGGCTGACTTTGCCATGATTATCCCAAGAAGCCTCAGGACTGCACTTGACACTAACTGAAGTGGGAAGCAGCTCTCTTCAGAGAGAGCAACTGGCAAAGTTATCCATTCCATGGCACAGCAGACAGCCAGGGCTGTCCCCAAGGTAGCCCACTCTGGCCATGCAAGAGCCACAAGAAGCCAGGCTTTTTGCTGGGGCAGAGCACAGAGGCCACGGGAGGCAGCAGTCCCTGTCAGGAACAGCCTTTCCCTGGCCATCCCCACAGCTCACCACACTCAGTGCCAGCTGCACATCTCTCCCTTCCTGTGGCAAAGGCAGCTCAACCCCAGCCATGACACATCCTCTCTCCTTCTTCACAATGACAGCCTTGCACTACTCCCAGGGACAGAGTTATGGGACTCAAAGGAGAAGAATATTTGAGCCTTATGGCCTCTGACCAGTGTCTGGGTGTCTGAATCTCGCTGTGGTTTTCTCTCTGGCCAGTGTGCTCAAAGATTAGGTGCATGTAGAGGCTGAATTTCATTTTAGCTCCAGTGGTGGCTGCTTGGAGTGAGGACTTTGGTGAAACATCTTTGCAACAATCATTAACAGACATCAGTCCTGAGGAGCAAAATTGTGACATCTTTCAACTTTAAGCCAGACAGAAATAGTTAAACAGTTTTGAGAATAAACCCATCTATTTCATACAGGAATTATGAGAAAGATCTGTTAAACACACTGAAAAAAAAAAATCAAACAACAAACTGACTAATTGCTAGTTTTCCTGTAAACACGCCTGGCCAGCCTCTAGCACAATGACAGCAATGTGAGCTCCTGGGCACAGGGCAGGGCTGTGCAGCTTTATCCAGCCCCAGACTTTGCTGGAAGGTAGGAACTTCCCTTTGGGCAGCTGTGAAAAGGCCTTGTCTCCCTGATTTACACAGGTATGGCGTGAATGGCTGAGAGGCTGAGGCCTGCTCAGCCAAACACCCATGTGTGCATGAAATTAGAATGTCAACATTTGATTCATGCTGCCAGGCTGTGACTGTGAAACAAATTATGTCAGTGGGTGGCAATTGCAATATTAGTCTAAGCAGATAACATTTAGCTAAAAGGAGGGGCTCAGTTCACATTCTCTCTACCATTTTAATATGTCAACATCATTAGACTTAGAAGGCCTGGAATTTTGTCAGAATGGAAAAAATATGGAGACAAACAAAGATATTATAGGTTGAGAGAGGGTTTATGATAAAGCACAAGCAGCACAATCCAAATAAAGATTCAGCAATTTCATTACTGCTCCTTTACCACATACCTTCATTATGGACAGTTCAGTCTGTGAATTTTGTCACCCTCCCCCCACCCCAACCCACCCCCATTTAAAGATTTTAAGAACAGTGACTGACCAGAGTAGAATGGAATGGCAAACAACATCACCTACAGTATGTTAAAAATTGCCTCTTTAAGGAAGAAATGCCATTTACTAATTATTTCTTTTTAAAAAAAAAGCCTTGGAAATGTTTGGCTTGAGCAACCAAACTTTTGAACACATGAAAATAAGGCTCTAAGTCTGGCTTCTTTCCAATACAAAGAAATACAAATAGGTTTTTTAGAAGACAGAAAAACCCCAGGTTTTTCTAAGTTGCTCCTAGCATTTCAAAGTGCATTCCTATGAAATCAACAGTTTTTGAGATGTGAAGTCAACATTTTGTAGTAAAATTGATTTTAGAAAAAAACCCAAAACATATTTGAAAGCAATACAGGATACTTAGAAGTAACTGGGTTTATTACAGAATTAATGAAGAACAACACAAAACACACCATGCTGTAAAGGTAGAAGATATCCTAAGAGAAAACAGTAGTTTTTCTGGCTCTCATTTAATTATCAAAAAGTGCCTGTATCAGAAGACAATATTACCACAGAAACTATCATAATCTTAGCTTCATTTTTTTCTCCCTTGTTTTAACTGGCAAAATGGCAGAACATCAACTTAAGGTTTTAATCCATAGCAAACACCCATGTTGTTAAAGTTAATACTGTGAAAAATCTTAGTTGTAACAGTGAAATGTTTATAGAAGCAGCCACTCATTCAGTTGCAGAACTAAGGATCGGCAATCACCTTTCTAGGTAATGCACAGAAATAGTTTTTAGGCGATTCTACCAAAAATTAATTTATCAGCTTGATCTTCCAGCTTACAAAAACTAGCTTTATCCAAAAGTCATTAAGAGGGAAATGGACTGTAGGCACCTCCACTGGCCATCACCCTGTGCTGTGTATTCCAGAGCAGTCACACACCTGTCCCTGTGCTCAGCCTGGCGCTCACTGGGACAAACTCCCACTGCCTTCCTCACATGAGAAATTCCACTGAAGGTGATGTGCCAAATGAATCACTGCTGTACCTCCATGGGCTGCACCAAAGACCAGTTTGATTCAATAGGAATTTTCAGTATGCCAGGACTGGATGCATGGACTTCAATGGGACTTAGATGGGCAACATAATGAAAACCCAGATCATTTATCTGTCAAACTTTGAAAAGATTGATTTAAACTGACTTTGGAAAACACATATAGCAGGAACACACATACATGTTTGTGGCCCAGCTATCATTTTACAAGCTCAAAAGTCAAACTGTGCTGTTTGCACAAACAGTGCAGTTACTATGTGGTGTAACAGGGATTTCCAGAGCATTAAAAGTTAAAGTCCTTATCGTGTTTCTCCAGTAGAGTCTTTAAAAAAACAGGTTTATGTGAAGGGACTATAAAGGCTGAGACTATAATATTTAACTACTTGGAAAAAACCCAACAGAAAAATGCAACTATAACTGACTCCTTTAATTCAATTACACTTATTGTATGTTAACAGATGTTACAGTGTGACCTTTACAAATAACAACAACAACAAAAGGGAAAAATTCACAGTAGGAGATTGCAATTTTCCTATTGCTTCACCTACTCCAGGGTACGTGTTTTTGGAATCTTTTCAAAAAGGAGGATTTCTCATTCAAATCTTTTAGAATTGTCCAAAGGAGCAAAAAAGGTTCAAACGTGCTGATTTTTTCTCTCTGTGATATAAACTGTTGAGTTCCGAAAACCTTCATTAAAAAAAAAAATCTACTTGCATTAGAAGTTACATCTTTGTCACAATGGAAATGTCTCTCTCCAGTTCAGCACACTCGCTTCTCCATCCCCCCACCCAGTAATTACAAAGGATATAATAAGCCAAATAAAACAGAAGGGAAAAAGTACACAAAAACTGTGCCATTGAAAACTATTTTTGTCTCTTTGGACTACTTTATGTCGAGGACAAATGTCCGGAGAGAACACTGTAGCTCATTTTAAAAGCTCAGCTATTGCCCCTATATAGAAAAAGAAGTGTAAACAATCAAACTTCTCCAAAGGTAATTTGGTAACAGCGTTTACAAAGAGGAAAGCAGAAAAGACAGCAGTAAGAGTGCAGGAAAGATTCTTTCTTTATGGTGTAGTGACAGCCTTGTAACTTCTCCATTATGATGGGAATCCCAGCATAAAGATTGCATTATCATCTGTGGTTAACTGTCAAATGCATTTTAATGCTTTATTTGGGAGAGCTAAGTTAAAGACAAAACAATCCTTCTCTTCTTAATCTATCCATCTCTGAGAATGTAAATACAGCTCATACTTGTGTGTCAGAGTGTGGGGAGTTAACTGTATTCTTTCAGCTTTGTGTAGATTCCTGAAGATCAGAGAGCTGAGTAAACAATATTTTGATGTAAACAGATTATCAACATGAGAGGAATGACCGTCTGGTCACCTGTGGGGGTTTATTCACTTAACACTTCCACCCCATAAAGACAATTGTGTGCAATCAATGCATATAGGGCCTTTCACTGGGTTGCTAAGTGATATGTAGTGTCAACAGAAAAATGCATGATGTACAGAAGGGCTGCTCAACAGCCAGGAGAAAACAACACACATGGATGATATTTTAAACTAATTCAGTGTGTTATGAAGATTGTGACAGGCACAGTGGCTGACCAGAAAGCACTTCAAAAATGTGACTTTATAAAGTTGGATCTCCCACGTGTGTAAAGAGTTTAATTTGGTAACAAGAGAATCACAGCGCAGAGCTGTAGCTGGTTCAAATAGGAAAAGCCAACCCAGCAGGGAAGCACTGAATATTCATTCACTGGAAGGCACAGCAGTCATTTTACAATCCAGGCTTCAATATATGAGCAGATCATTTGTCTAAGATTGTATATGCATTCTCTCATTTTCCTCATCTCTGGAAACTATTTTAGTAAAAGCCCAGAAGCTGTTTTCAACAGTTTCTTCAGAATTTCTAAAGAAAGGAAAGAAAGTTGAATGGCATCACATTGCCCCATACAACCATGAAAACCTGTTTTGTGGGACATTCTTGAAACCAACCCAGAAAGAAACCCTTAAGAGGTTTTGTATTTATTTACCCATTCTCTGCCCACCACCCGCTTGATAGGTTTTATATTCAAATGCAAAATACATCTGCTTTTGTTCTAAGGATTCAGTCTGATTTTGGTCTGATTTACGGAACAAATCCTGAGAAATCCACTCTTTTGCCAAATTTTATTTTTCTAATAGCTGAGCACAGCAAACAGAAAACATCCAATCCCCCAAGCTTCTCTAAATCACTTGCAATGATAGTTCAGCCTACTGTCATATTCAAAGGTTCCTCAGAGACCACAAAGCTTTGACCAAACATGTTGCTTGCTGGATCATTAGTGCTATTTTCTGCAGAATACAATTCCCAAACTCACAATTTTTTTTACAAGATATCAGAGACCTCTGTGCTCACCAGGCTGTTCCTGACAGTACATGGGCAAAGTGAGGATCTGTGGTGACAAAAGGGGTAACTCATATACATCAGACAGGTCTAGATAGGTTTGTAAATCCCTGAGCTTTCAAAAGGATATTTTTTATTAATATGTAGAGGTCTCTTCTTTGAAGGGATTTATATTTAGCATATTTCAGAGGAATTTTCATAAACAGGAAGACATTTTATTGAGGTAATCTCTTCTGAAATGCTACCTAGGTCCAGGTCAATGAACATTGTTACGAGTGTTTCTGAGCTATCAGATGTGGTCTACTCAGAAGACTCAGCTTTCCAAAAGCACTTGCAGGCTTCAGCCTAGGACACACAAAGCAAAGAAATTCAGAGAAGTCCTTCCACTGGAAGGTAGAAAAGTACTGAGTAGAAAGAAATCAACCTGTTCAAGGAAAGAAGGATAATTAGATTTTGAATTGTGTCACTAATCGTTTCCTAAACAAGTCAGGTTGCTGGATTTCTAAATTGAAAATATACCAAGTCAACCAAGAGAAGTTTGGAATTCTAATTTTGGCACTATACTTGGGTACGTGACAATTTTGAGGACAGTAGAAATTAAACTCCTTATACAATCAGCTTGCAACTGAATTTGAATTAATAAGTTAGATCTGATTACTAATAAAACTGAGAAGATTATTTCTTTTAATAATAATGTGTAATTACTAGAATCAAAATATTCCAATAGTTTATCAATATTAATAAAATTAAACTACTGAGTCAGGAACAGAATTTTATGTTCATCTTCAATGAACTATCAGATTGCCTGGAAAATAACTACAAAAAGATTTATCTACCCCGTAGAGAACTCCCACTCTACTCGGAAAAGCCCTCTATAAAAACTAAAATTAGAATATGCACCTTATATACTGGCAAAAATATTACCCAGTCAAACCCTCCTCTCCTCCGATATGCTGTGCTATTTGTTTTGTAACAATTTTTAAGAAGGAAAAAAGAGAAAAAGGCACAACCCAGAAGTGTAGCAAAGCTTTGATGCCATTCACAGCAGTCAGTGCAGCGTCACAAACACAGCACTGCTCCAGTGAAAGAATGAAGGAAATGAGGCTGAGCACAGATCCTACTTCTGAGCCACACACAGCCTGTGGAAGCATCTCACGTGCTAGCAGAAAAGTTAATTCTTCTATGGGCAAATTCTTCCACTACCTGGAGCTGTGTAAAGACTGTAAACCCAGTCTGAATTTTGCCAGTTCCAGGACTCTTGGGCTGTGTGACACAAAGACAATAGAGGATCCTATCTCTTTATGCCAATTCTCCTCTAATAACAAGCCATAAATCAGGGCTGCTGGAAGGGGTGGCTCTGGGTTACATCAGGCCCAGGATTATTTGGGGATAAACTTCCTATATCTTCAGCTCAGTCAGTGTTGGGATGAAAGAGTTTTACTTGTCTAACAACATTTCTCGGTGCAAAATTAGGAAAAAAAGTCTTCCTGTGTTTACTTGTCAAGGTCAAATGACACATCCCAAGCCTTGTTTTAGAAGTCTGTGTCTAAGACCTGCTTCACCACACAACTGTTAGTCTTGGAGCTCAGTATTTAAAGGTACGTGTGTGCCCTTGGTGGGTGTGTGCCAAGAAGGGCAGTGGCACCCGGTCTCTACCAGCAATGGTGTGACAACAAGGCCAGGGATGTGGAAGATCAGACAGCTACAGAAGCTGAGCTGAGTAGCGCTGCCGATCTCTTGGCCCTGGTACAGTGGAAGCCGTGGGAGAGAAACTCAAAGCCAGAACCAAAGTGAAGATATCATGGCTGTTGACTCTGATGAGAGAAGATGTAACAAGGACCTGATAACCAAAAAGACTGCATTGCTATGGGACCAGGGGCAAAGGGGACCAAGTGGAAAACTTTGTATGGAACTCTGAGGACTGGAAATACGAGTGATCAGTGTAATGAACTGGCTGTGCTTGCACAGCATGGCCCGTGTCCCTCAACCCCCGCGAGCGGTGCCCGTGGGAGAAATGACAGTTTGTCCACCTGGCCCCAGCAGGGAGCCCCATGGAGCTGAAGTGCTGCTGAAAGGAAGCAGGAGCTTCATCAATCAAGTGATTGTCCCTCAGTACTGGGCACTGCTGAGGCCACACCTCGAGTTCTGTGTCAGTTCTGGGCCACTCATGAGAAGAAAGACATGGAGGTACTGGAGCATGTCCAGACAGAGTCAATGGAGCTGGGAAGGGTCTGGAGCACAGGTCTGATGAGAAGAAGGTGAGGGAGCTGAGAGTGTTTAATTTGGGGAAAAGGGGGCTTGAGGGGGATCTTACCACTCCAACTCCTAAAAGGAGGGTGGAGCCAGGTGGGGGTTGGCTTCTTCTCCCAAGTACCAGGAAGAGAGGAAGTGGACTCAAATTGTGTGAGGGCAGGTTTGGGTTGAATTAAAGAACAGTCAAGCACTGTAAAGGGTTGCCCAGGAAGCAGAGTAGATTGGAGTGCCCAATGGAGTCCCCATCCCTGGAGACACTGAAAGATGTAGGGTGGCAGCGAGGAACATGATTTTATGGTGGGTTTGTCAGTGCTCTTTAAAGCCTGGACTTGATCTCGGCTTGGACTTGATCTCAGAGGTCTTTTTCCACCTAAATGATTCTGTAATTCCAAGGACTTGATTATGCCTTTATAAGTAGGTGCTTAGCTTTTAGTTAATGCAAAACTAAAATGGGTCTAAAGTTAAAAAATTATTTGGTCTTTTATTTCCCGAGTCAGCATATTGCTCTTTGAACACCTAAGTGTGCAATTGCATAGTCAGGTATCAATCCACACAGGTTCTGTTTAACTGTGAGACTGCCCCATGTTCAAAGTAGCCTCAGCAACACCAATTCTGAACTACCTTCCTGCCCCCATTTTGAACAGGGGAAGAGAATTTCTCCTAAACAGGAGAAATATTCTTACATGAATCTCTAGAGGTTTGTTCCAAGCAGCTTGTTCTTTCTCACACAGAACGTGTCTGATACAGCCCCAGGATCCCCAAGACTCAAGGAGCAAAGGCTGCGAGTCTCACCGAGCTTGTTCACCTGGAAAGGTCTGTCAAGAAAAACTGGCTGCTGCTGGGACTGTGGCAGCAAGTCTGCTCCTGCACTGTCACGTACACAGGGTCTCACCAGTACCTGGACCACTATTCTTTCCAACTTGGTTTTTAGGCAAATTTGGACAAGGCTGCTGACAGAATGGAGGATGCTCTCAGCACCACTGCATTCAGGCAGTTCTGCTTTAGAAGGCAACATTAAACCTTGTAACTCCTCCACTCAATTCCCCCCGTCCTCTTAACACTCAAGGCCAAAGGGTTATGGCAGCTGTGAGGAGCATCCCCCAGCCCACATGGAGGGATGGGAACTTTAGCACCCCAGTTGCTTGGAGGAAATTTCCTAGGAAGAGAATGAGAATTTTGATCTGTTTCCATTTAACAGGAATAAAGCAATAAAATGCCATTTTATTTTAAAGCACTGGTGCAATTAAGTTCAGAGTAGCTAAAATACCAGGTCAAACTCAGCAACATTGCTGGATAACACTGCTAGACAATAGAGGATACTTAGCTTGTCCTAAATGAACAGGTAGCCTGAAAAGCTGGAGTAGAAATCTTGGCCACTGTAACCATTGTTAGGACTGACTGCAGCTGGTAAATACTGGAAAGTAAGCAACAAGGGCTGAAGTGGAGGTGTCTCAGGGGAGCACTTGACCAGCACCAGATTACAGAAACCAGTCTTGGGGAAATCTATCCTCAAAACATTCTCAAACCCCCTGTCACTGGAAACAAAGGAAATGTTTGCTTCTAATTTCTGAGTCTCTGGACAGATAAAAGGACTGTACAAGTGTGTTTCAACAATATCAAAAAGCTTTTCCATATAAAGTAGCCAATTTACTGTTACGGTTACACTTAAGTCAATTAAAATGTTTTATTTGCAAGGATTTGAATCTCTTACCTTCATTAACATTTAGCAGTAAATGGGAGAAAAAAGGTAAATAAAATATTATCTGACTTTTTAAAGGTCATTCCAGCTTGATCATTATGAAAAACCAGGTAGGAACACAGAATGTGCCCCTTTGTGTGGATTTAGTACAAGCAGCCAGTTCAGAGTAGTACCAGTGGAAGACAGCAAACACCAAGTCACTGGCTGAGAGTCTGTAGTGCTCGTGTTTAATACATGCTTAATTACAGCCACCCTTTGTTCATCTGACTTGAGATAATTTTCCTTTTCTTACTCAAGCCTCCCATCATAAATCACCCTCATCACAGAGCATTTTACTGATGCACCTATTCTTAGCACCTGCTTTTAAACAACCCTAGGCTAGCAATCCAAACTGATGAAGTGACATACCTAATACTTTGCATGCCTTTACCAAAGGAATAGTCAGCAAGGTTCTGGAATCTGGGTCCTACCTAGGCTGGAGGGTGTGTAGGAGGGCAACTCCTCCACTGTAATTATGCAGTGATTGCAGTGTCTTACTTCAAGAGCTTTTATATTCCTGTTTATTAAAAAGAATAACATGGTTTTCAAAATTCATTACCACAAACCTCTTTCAAATGAAGATTTTTATTGTTTGTAAATAGATATAAAACTAATGATGCAGGAAGACCCTGAGTTTTGAAAATATAAAAAAATTAGACCAGAAAAGTAAGAAATATTTGTGCTCCTGTGGGCAAACATTTATTCAAACACACAGTTTACATTAAGCTTGCTTCTTTCCCTTTTACTACATCCCTCACTGCTGATACTAATAGGAAAATAGAAACTCCCCACAAACCACAGAACATCCACAGCAAAATTCCACCTAGTACAATATACAGTTATTTTCCATCATATCGCTGTCCTTGGTAAACAAATTGTCTTCAATGCAAAACTACAAATAAAAGCTCTCTACAAATGTTTAACATGAGGGTTCAAATGCTGCAAATCTCCACTCAATGCACACTGAAAACTAAACCCCTGCCCTCAAGGCCAGAGGAAAAGAGACCCTTAAAAACCTTAAAATTACAGCGTCTGAGAGACTTTCCCAAAGAGCTGACATCAGTCAGGAGTCCTGCAAACAACTGAACAGCTCAAATCTCATCACCCTCATCAAAGAGCACAAGTTGCAATGAAATCCCCAGAGCTCCAAGGCAAGTGCAGACTAACTGAATTTACGCACGGGTGTATACTAAAGTTTTAATGAGTATTTAGCTAGGGACAAATTGCTCTGTCTAAATTAAATTTTCATAACCACGACATTTTCAAGAGGATTTCTTTCATTTTCAAGAAAATGAAGACTCCCAGCAAATATTAAATGCCTTAGGATTTTGCAGTGGATACTTCAAATGGTTTTGCTGGGTAGTGATTCAGTGATTAAAATCAAAAGATGATTTGTTTCTTTGTTTACTTCTTCTCCTTGGCTATCTATTCTTCACACAGGTGCTTCAACCCCTTTGTATTTCCTGTGGAGGAACCAAGTGATTCCTCTTGTCTAAAGAAAATAATTAAATGCTTGCTCTTATTTCCATAGGAGTTGTGTGTGTGAAAAGCCAATAATTCAAGAAGCAGGATTAACAGACATAGGATTAAAAATATAACCTGAATCTCATAATTAAATCTTAAGCCTTCCAGTTAAAACCTTCCTCTATCTAAACTAGTGGACAGCACAGATTGCATTATTAAAATAAATAAATCTACATAGCACCCTATGCAAACACACAACATAATGAGATGAAATGCTATCCTCATTCAAAGCAGGCCCATCAGTGATGAAAGCTGCAGCAGTGCCAGACCCACCTGGTGGATGCAGAGCAATGCCCAAACTCCCACATCCCGCTGGGTCAGGATGAGCGCTGCCGTGGCTCAGAGAGGGGCACCTGCCCCAAGAGCTGCCACCATGCACCAGGCTGGGTGTGGAGACTTGGGCTCCACATAAATTGCTTTAATAAAGAGCAAGACCTGGATGTTTCAGTCAAGTTGAAGGTCACTTGCTAGAACCAAGTAACAAGAGGGTCAGAAGTACCACAAAATTGTTGCTGAGGTGAAAAATAAGATACAAGTTACCATGACTGAGACACAGACTTCATCTGATTCTACAGTGTTTGTCACCACCACAGCACACTGAAATGTGACTTGGAGAAAAGTGAGGCAGAAAGGCTCTTGGCTACTTCCACAGAAAGCCATTCTAAAACTGTATTTCACAAGCAGCTGCTAGGAAATGTTTATCCAAGAGTTCTGTAAGAACTACTTCAGGCAAGGGTGACCATTACATTGCGCTCACTTTCTTGGCAGGGTGGGGAGCAGAATAAAATATTTTATTCCTTTCTGCTGCTACTTATAGAATGTAAAACATAGAAAATCTGGAGGTGAGATTTTAATTGCTGATTTAGGAATAGCTGATAATTAACTTACATTCTCTTCAAAATGTAGTTTTCTCTATGACCTGGTAACTAAGCAACAGGAAAAGTAACAATAGAAAAGTGTGATAATAAAGCCTTTTTTTTATAAATACAGAAATTATATTTTCAAGCTAATCATTATTTCTTATTCTACATGTAAATTTATTTCTGTCTCATACTGAAAGGCTCTGGACCAAAAAATGCTGTTAACGTTAAATAAATGGAATATTTGGGAACAGCATTAGGCTATATCTTAATGTGGCCTGCTGTTCAGTACTCACCAGCAACATCTTGCCTATGTTTTGCCAGGATGGAATACACTCACAGAGGAGAAACACTATGAGCTACATTACTCCTTTCCTAACAGAGATAACCAGGACCAAGTGCCAAAAAGTTCTGAACTCAAGGCATACACACTAATAGAGACTTAAGGGGAAAGTACGTACAACAATATTTTCCAGTGTAGCTGTTAAGACTCTGACCTAGTCTACTTTGCAGCTCGTGTCCATCCTCTGCATCAGCACTCAGAGCACACACAATCACCTTTTCCTTTAGGACACAGACAGGTGTGTGCAAGTTGCCTCAGGAAACAACTCCTCGACAGCCAAATCCAGAATTCTGAGCACCACTGAAAGACTGGGGAAGAAACACCAATCTGACACAGAAACATCTGCAGATACATTTCATACTGCGTGTGGGAAGGTTTACACAGCCCTTAGGAGGTGTTTTCTTCTCTTTAATTTGAGGAGCTCTTTCTCAAGAGCTTTGCTATTTAAGGAACCAATTCCCAGCTTTCATGTGCTATGTCTTTAACAAGATGGGCCTAATCAAGTCTTCAAACATAGGAAAGATCAAAGATCTGTAATAAAACAAACTATATGTGTCTGGCATGTATTGACAAGGCTACATGGCTTTGGCCACTCAGCCTCATTATTACCGACATTCATCATACAAAAATTGGGATGGCACACTAGAAGTTCCCTAACTTTCTAGCAAAAATGATGTCAAACAGCAATAACACTTGACTTGACCTCAGTTTTACCTCCTTAATACCTGCAGTGATTTGCAAGCTCAAACAACACAGCAGCACTTAGAAAAAAATTAAGCCTGTCATTATCACACAGTAAATTTGAAGAACAATAATTTTATGGTAAAAGCTTTAACTATTCATTGACATGAACACAACACAGAAGGGCTGTACAGCTCCCTGATGGACCCTTTAAAATGCTTGCTGGACATCAGTTAAACCTGACTCCACGCCTTGAGGGAGGTTGCAGTTACTGGGGCATTTTTCCAGACAGGCCTGTCTGAGGCTTGAACTTAATTGAGCAGAATATTAGCTCAGAGATCTGATTCTCCTCTGCTCTGACTAATCAACAACATTGTGCCCCAATTAAAGGAGCACAGTCTCTTGCACATTCAGTCCCAATAATTTTATTCTTTCCCTTTCTTCTTGTAACTTCTCAGTCTGTGTTTGTGCAACAGTTCTTTGGACTTGCAGCACACAGGGTGGAAGCACCAAACATCAATTTTTCTTAATTTTTAAATAATGGCTATAATAGATCAGATTTTAAAAATCCTTTGTCAAATTGAAAATTAACAAAATCCAAATTTATCTACTTTAAAATATTTGCCTTTTAAGTCACAAAATAAAATCTATACAAAATTTTTAAGAATCACACTTTCACATCATAATAATTCGAAAAATTTGAGTTTCAATTTGGCATAATTGCATTTCACTTTTAAGGTCATCCTAGAGGACCTAAGTTATTTCCAGAAGTCTTTCACTGAAAATATGTCACCACTTTTCCTCCAAACAAATGATACAAACTAAGACCTACTACATTTATGTGACTAATAGGACAACCTGCTTTGTGAATCCTTCCTCTAGATGCAGGAGAAACATGAAAAATAATAAAAAAAGAAACATGAAAAATAACTGTCTCTGATACTACAAGAAAGCCCTGCAGAGCTGAAGTGACTCTGCTGGTGGCTCGAGGTGACCACAGCAGCTGGGTTCCAGTTACTGGTATTCAGCAAAGGTCCCACACTTGTGTCTCTCACTGAAGACAGTCTCTAAAAACAGAAATTTGTTGACTCAGGATTGTGAGTCGCAGTATTTGTGCTCTGTATTTTGTCTACCACAGATCACAATATTAGTGTCAGACAAAAAAGAAAGTAAATTAGGAAAATGCATTCAAGATAAAAGCTAACAGCAAATGATTCCACAGATCCAGCATTTAAGAATCTTTTAAGCTTCGCTGAAGGAAACAAACACTTCAATACGAGGTTTACTGGTGCTTTGCATTTCAATTGTGTCACCCTCTCCTAATTGTTCTAATGTCAACAATGTCCTATGCTGTTTCTGAATAGTCAGTCTTTTCTTAGCTAAAATAACAAGGTTACCACTTCATCCCACACACTGTACAACTGCAGCCATTTGTTAGGTCCTGCCTTAAAGCCAATTCAACCTTTTTCTATGATCTCTTTTCAGAAGTGTCAAAGTTCTAGCAATCTAACTTTTTGCAGTTTCTTTTAACAGCATAATCTGGCTTTTATGGCAAACTAGCTGTCCACGGGTTATAAGAGCCTTTGCTCCTCAAATGTACTGTATCTGCCCTGCTAATTATCTGTCAAAATCCATATGGAGTGGACAGAAACCAGACTGTCAAAGGGAATTGATGCAATCTATTTTTTTAAAATTTCTCACTGTGTGTCATACATCAAGACATACCTTATTCTGGGACATCAAAAAGTGCTGGCACAGGAGCAATCCATTGCAATGCCTCGGAAAGGCTTTGAAAGATTTTTATGCTGGACAGCCACCTATTTAGCCAGTGAGTGAGAATAATTCAATAGGAATTTTTGGGAACATCTATAAAGTGTTTTCACACGTCCTAGTGTATCTGTATTAGTGATTACTCCATTATTTGTCTATTTGCTTTTCCCTTCACACCACAGTTCCTTTTCAACCCTCAGTAAGAAGAGTTGTCCAGACAAGGCTTAGTCATTTCTTACTTAGTAACAGCACATTGAGATGCCAGCCAGAAACAAAGGGTAGCAGCCCTCAGTTAGTGCAGTCACCATTTCCAGGGATCAGGTCAATAGGGAAGGAAAAATGGAACAGAACAATTCAACATGTATTTTACCACAGATGAACTAAGTGTAATTTACAACCAAGTTTTTTTGTCACTTTTTAGTAGCAGATGATGAGAGGATCCTGCCAGCACTGCAGACTCAAGGAAGAGAGGGAAGAGAGCAAACTTGTGTTACAAGGCAATTGTGAATTTTTATACAAATCCTTTCACACCACCTAAACAGAGGATTCCAGTGTGCCCATTCTCTGGCTCTTTGCAGAGTGAGCATTGTGCACTTCAGAAAACAAAGAAAGCCCCAAACCCCACCAGAATTGCAAGGTTGTCCTAAATTCTGTTTTTGGCCTAAGACAGGAACATAATTGAATCAATTTATATTAATAGCCAACTATAAATATTTACAAATGTTTATAGATATATATGAATGCAAGCTAAATAAATCCAACAAAAAATAAAAATACTATGATTAAGAGATGATGCATTGAAGATGATCAAGAGATGATTCTTGAAGGAATCCCTTTGTGCTATGCTACAGACAAGTGTATCTAAGTATATTTAACAATTTAATGTAGAATCACAACTGCCCAGGGAAATGCAGATCATGAGGGACAACCAGTAGGAAATTCAAGTGCTCAAAAAAGGCCGTGGGTCTCTATGTCTGTTTTTGAACCCTGGAATTCTCTAGTGAAGCAGACAGGAGTCAAATTATTTTTTGAGGTAATAAAATCATAATTACATATCTAAAGGGGACTTGAAAAATAAAATAACTGGCAACTTTTAAAAGCAATAAATCATAGGGAATGAGGTCTGCCTGAGAAAGCTGGCTCACAGACCAGAGCAGGAACAAGGCAGCCATGGTACAAATCCCACAGGCATCATGATGATGACAGTTTTCTGTCTCCCTCCACCACACAAGTCCTTATTTTCTAAGGAAAGCAATTGTGGGGTTTTGTTGGTGGGGTTTTTCGGTGTTTTTGTTTTGTCTTGTTAGACATACTGCTCTGTAACACCTAAATAGAGAGGATAAACTACATGAAGCATCCCTGCTTAACACAAAAACCCCACCTGCTTTACACTCTGAATGCAAACTCCCTTTTTGCTTGAGTTCAGTAAAGCAGAAGAGTATCAAGGACAGCCATCAATTTCAAACAGACCTCTTGACTGTGGAATGCCTTGCTACCTGACTTGGAGCTTCACTGAGGAGCAGATCAGGTCTCTGCTCTCCCTAAAGCAGGTAATCTTCAGATCTGGCCCACTCATGCATATCTGAAATATGTATTCACTACTTCTCCTGCCTCCTTTTGCTGTTTACTCTCATATCCTGAGAAGGTCTGGAAAATGTATTTGGCATTTCAAAATGCTTTTGTTCTTTAAGAAGAAACAGCAGCAAATTAAACAAATGTCACTTCAAGCAAATAAAGATCCTAATTTTCTTTGGCTTCAGAATATTGACTGTCACCTGGCCTCGAGACTCATTTTAAGAGCAATGATGAGAATTTGCTATAGGTACGTAATTTGCTGTTTTTGCTAGAAGAGTTTACACAAACAACTTTCAAAGCTTGACTGGAGAACTGTTCAGCATATCATTCTGGTCAATTATTTGCCATGCTAGAAATGCATCAGGATAATGACACAGGGAGGGACTGTATGGCAATATTGTTCCCCAGAAGCCTTTGTCTAACAAGGTAATTTATGACCTGTTCTGGAATCCAGTCTTTACAAAACCATTAATTCACACTTGTGTTCAACTTCAAAGGGACCATTATCAGTAAAGGTGGCAGAAGGCATCAGACTGCTGCAAGCTAGATAAACAGATAAGTGAGACTTTCATGGTTTTCTCCTCTAGGTCTGCTCGCAGGACAAAGGTACCTAAAGGTGCAGCTGCCCCTCGGCATTTGGCTCTGTTATTTGCAAAGTTCACCACTGAATGTGCTACTTCCCTTTTACAAGGTGAGGAAAACCTTACTCACTCAAGTGCAAAAACTCACAGCACTAGCAGAGCTCTGAAAGCTCTTTCAAGAACCTGTCAACGCTCACCTGGGAGCTGGTGCTTTCCGATGAACACAATGACATGTAGAGCAAAAACAAAGAAGAAACAACAAAACCCCCAAGAATCAGTGCTTTGCATCTAGAATAAAAATAAAATGAAGGCCCTGCAGAGCAGCAAGGTTTAACTGATGTGTGTTCCCACAGCTGGAAAACTTCCTGGGGCTCTTGCAGTGGGCCCTCTCTGTTGCACTGGATGAGCAGTACATGCATTTGCATTGGTGCTCCCAAGTTGCACTGAACCCCTTCCTTGAAGGTGGGAGATCAGGGCCTCTAAGGACAGTGCTGCATGTGAAAAAAGGGCTAGATTCATACTCAGTGCCTTTCAAACAAAAGCCTCCTAATTTTGGACAGTTATTCTTGTCACACTGGAAATTCACAGAACAATACATTTCAAAAAAATCCTTGAATAATCCCACTTTACTGGAGCAACCAAAGGGTGATAGGGAAGGCAGGAAGCTGCCCCGGGTGATTAACTGTGCTACCAATGTGCCTGATTAGGCACCCAGACAGCAGGGGCTGAGTCAAGAGCAGCACCTTAGAAACACTCCCTTGCTGACAGTGAAAACTTCCACCTACCCTTCCATCTCTTCTGGACAGATTAATTAGTTAATGTTTGCACAGTGTTATGAAGATCTAACGAGCCAAGTGTGAGCATGGGTGCTGACCAGAATGACTTCTAATTGATGTGCTGGAACAGAACATGGCATTGCTATGGAAAGGTGTGAGGGGACAGAACAAACGGCCTTTCTGTGGCCCAACTCTCCAGCAGTGACAGTGCTCTCCAGCAGAGGACCTGGGACAGGGAACAGAAGCTGGGCAGTGCAGCCAGCAGAGGAGGTGAAGCACAGCACAAAGGGAGGAATTAAAATGAAGGCTGCCAACCCAGAGAACACAAACTAACCCAGGCAGATGACTGCAGCTACTCTCCTGCTGAGGCCATTAATCTACTAACTGCATTTTTCAATACAGCTTCATGCAGAACTGTCTTTTGATTAAAATTCAGCCTTATCTGGGATAAGACGGAAGGAGTTGTGCCCATTTAAGTTTTATGTACTAAAAAAAATTTAGGCTACTACTTTTGTATCCCTGGCAGGTAAAAATGCCTGGCAGAAATGTTATACGTAATAATACTACTGATGGATCCTACCTGAAGTTCTAGATGACAAGCAGTACAAGCAGCATTAGCTAAGCTCTGTGCTCCAGAAACAAGCCCTTAACTCTATTATTGTCCATGTTATAACTTGGTCTTTTTAGCTGAAGTTATTAAGACATCAGTGGCAGAATTAGCTGGTGTCCTCCAGACATTTCATTGGCCAGTGTCAAGGTTTAAGCCTGCCAGCAGCCCAGCCCCACACAGCCACTTGCTCACTCCCCCACCAGCTGGATGGGGCAGAGAATCAGAAGGGGAAAAGCTGCAAAACTCATGGATGGAGATAGAGTTTAATAGGGAAAGCAAAAGCCATGCACACAGGCAAAGCAAGACAAGGCATCAATTCACTGCTTCCCATGGCTGGGCACTGGGTTCAGCCATCCCCAGGAGAGCAGGGCCCTGTCACAGGTGACTTGACAAACACCATCACTCCAAATGTGTCCCCCCTCCTCCTCCATTGTTGCCCAAGATAAAACGATGTCTTTAAGGGTTCAAAGTTTTCTGCAAAAGCAGTGATAGCACTGATGTTTGATACAGTTATTGAACAAAGAGAGAATTTGAAAAATGTGCACATGCAGGACCTCGTACTGTCCACAGTTCATCACCAGCCTGTGTGTCTGCATTTACTCTTTCCTAACTCAGCAACACATTTCCCACTTGATAATTTATTAAATAAAGAAAAAGCAGTTGTACTTTAAGTTAGCCAAAACCTCTAGCATTAAGGAAAACACAAAGTGTTGGGTAGTTGAGAATGTTGTTCAGTACAAGTATTCCAGCAAAAATTAGTAATTCTCTGCATCACAAATAATTACTAACTTTGGTTTCCCTCCATGACTTCTATCTGTTTTTAAACATAGACCATTGAGGAGGAAATCGCTGCTGTTCTCAGCAGCATCCAAGAAGTTTTAATACTTCCACAGTAGCCAGTCTAAGCAAGACATAGTGACCTCACTCCTTAATTTCCAGCAAAAATCCCTGATTTACAAATCTAGGAATTGCTTGCTAATTTACTGGGGAAAAAAACTACAATCCAAAAACAAGATAAGAAAAAAAGAGAAAGCCCAACTCAAAGTTGAGACCAGAAACACAGTCACATCCTCAGGATAAGGAATGCTTTCTGTGCCATCTCACTGCTCTTTCTTGGAGGGCAAACTCCCCACCCTGAGCCAACACTGATGCAGTGGGACACCCCCACACTGAAAGCAAAGAATGGGCAGAGACAACTGCAACAGCAGCACTCACTGTGCCTTGGCTACCCCTCTGCAACCCTGCTCTTCCTTCGCTTTCCCTCTGCTTTCTCTACTCCAGAACCCCAAGCAACAGAAAAAACTTTATCACTCAGTCTTAAGAGTAGCAAACCTTGTTTGCTTGTTGTACTCTCAGTTCCCACTCCAGCAATGCAGAACACACACTACAGGGTCACAAAAAAATAGGCTATTAGATAATAATCATCAAATCCCAGAAAGGCTCAGTGACAACTGAATTTGCATGTCATAGCACAAGCCGTGTGGTCTTTGCTTTTCTGACAGTAATTAGTTAACCTGATGTTTTCTTTTGCAGTTCAATACACAGATGTGTTTTTAAAAATTGATACAGGTTAGCACTTTAACTACACAAGCCAAAACTATGCAGCAGTTTGCTCTTTGCATCAAAAAGGTTACCATTAAAATGGTTCCATGACAGACACTACTGTCAAATGCTTTCAGGTTGTGGACTTCTGAGCATAAAATGTAGGGGGAAAAACCCAACAAAACCCCCCACCACCTTGAAAAACTCCCAAACTGCAAGCTCTAAATGCAAACAACCAGCATGCAAATGGCATTAGTGATAAAAACCCCAACCCTGAGCAGCACTGCTCTCCTAAAAGGAGTAACTTCACAGAACTAAATTTTGCTTCTCATGGCTAAAGAGAAAGAAGTTTGTCCTTTCCCTGGGAGCTGATCCCCACCAGCAGATAGAACACCACCATCCATAGAACTCTGTTACAAAGCCAACACATCCCTGCTCCCACATCTTGTCTGTCAGCTTATCCAGCACACAGGCTGCACTCTCAGTGCCACAAATCACCAGCTGAAATAGTTCTGCCTCTTCAAAGGGGAAGGAAGGAGATTCGGGGGGTGGTGTGTGTGTGTGTTGGGTGTTTAAACAAGAGGGAGAGATGCTCAAAGTGATTTACAACCCCCCTTTGAGAACAAGCCAGACCTGGGGAAAGTAATTTTTTGCACCTGGACCATTATGAGGCAAAAAGGATGATCTCTCAAGGAGCAAAAGACATTCAAATGTACAAGTCAAAGACCAGGAGGATTCAATCTTTCCTAGGATCAGCCTGGCTTAAAGAGAAAAATTCTGGGAAAAATATACATCTCTCTCTTCCACAGAGTAAAAGGGAAAGGAGATTAGGAAACAAGAGGTCTTGAGTATTCAAAGTGCTAATTCAGAACTTCTCTCTCTAAAGCACTCATGAAACATTTTAATTGTCTGACTTTGCATTCAAAAACCTTGTTTGCAACTCTTAATTGCAGACAGCTTTGAACAAATAATTGAAATGCATGACTTGTGGGGCCTGCTTAAACAATTATAATGTGCTTTGCCAATAGGTACTTTGTCCCATTCTCCTCCCCCCACCTTTTTCATAATGAAAATGAGCTAGCATGATATTTGGAGCAAAGTTAAAACCTTGCTAATTTGCAGCACTGAGATCTGGGACTGTGACAGTGGTCGTACCTGTACAACTGCTTATATCAGCAAAAAATACACTAATAGTTCAACTGAATGCAAAAAAGACCTTTTCATTTTCTGCTGAGAACAACCCACTGGGAGATTCTTTTCTAAATACAAATCCCTCATATGTCTGTTAGTTTTGCATTTCCTAAGATTTATGCAGCTATTTTCCTGAAAATTCCCTTTATATGATTTAAGCAGAGCCACCATAAACAATCTTTGCACATAGAGTTCAGAAAATAAGTTGAATAAAACCATATCCTTCTCAGAAGACACAAATTATTTTGGCATGGTGTAGTCAAAACCATTCTAGGCAACTTATTGTGCTCCTCAAACCATAATAAACTGAAAAACCGAGAGCATTTTATCCTCATTCAGAAAACAGTCAGCAGTTTATGCCTATCCCTGAAGGTAAAAGTGCCCTTGCGAGAAAAACTTGGTTCAGGTCAGCTTATTCAAAGCCCTGACTTCAAATGGTCTCCTTTTACCCTGCTCTGCTCTTAGTCTGTTGGGAAGGATCTTCCCTGCTAATATCTGGATGTGGAATGCGATTCCTGTTCCGATGTCTGACATTTAATCCAAGTCTGGGGATCATTCAAGCGTATTTCAAACACCGTCTTACCTCAGACACTTGGTGCTGGGTGCAGACAGGACACAGGCTCTACAGCAGTTCTTAGAATGTTGTTTGCACTTCAGTCTGTTGAATTGTTGCTGTGCTGATAAGCAGTGCTGAGTAACTCACTCAGAATCAGTATTACTGCATTTGCCAGAACCAGGACTGCCTGTGTTTCAAGGCAGGAGGAGAGCAACTAATGAGGCACTCACTCCCTGTTAACACAATTTCCTCACTACACAGACGCTCAGCTGGGCACAGGCAGCTTGGACACCTGATAATCACTGTCACTCAGCCTCCTCCATCTCCAGCACAGGTTTCAGCTCCCTTGAGCAAACAGATCTGCAAACTCAAGGATTTAAGAACATCAAATCTAATTTAATGAAGAAATAGAACTGTAACTGTAAATCAGATTTAATCAAGATCTAAAATACAATCAAACGAGGCTAGTAAGAGCTTTTCTAGATGAACTCTGGAAGCTGGAAAAGCTGCAAGAATTTTAAACAATACAGAGATGTAGCATCCAACCATCTGCCACTACAAGGTAAAGACCTTCTGTTGCTATTGCTCCTGGCTAACACGCTAAGAAAACAGGAAAGCAGTTTTCTGTAGGCCCAGTTTTTTATTTCTTGCTTTACAATCCACTGTGCAAGATGATGACTATCTTGTTTTTCCAGTGGTATAAAAAGCATGAAAAGGATTCAGAACCCTGCAGGATTAGACCAATACTATTTTTGCAAGTAAATTTCACCGAGACTTTAGAAACGTAAGCAAGCTAGTTTGGGTTTTATTTCCAGAGCCACATTTCAGTTTAAATAAATACCTTCTGACTATAGAAACCAACCCTATCTATAGGAAGCATAGGTATAACTTCCTTCATAGGAGTAAAAAAAATCGCATATATGCATTAGCAAAATTTAAGCCTAAGTTTATAAATCACCATGCAAGTTTATGGGGCCACATAACAGTTTTGTGATAATTATAATAAATGCAATCTCTGGCAGGAGTTTAATAACTCATTCTGAAAATGCTTCCCATGTTCACTACCCATTTCATTGGCTACTCCCATCAATAACCCCACTAACATAAAAACAAGGTCAGCCAAGCAACCGAAAGACTGAAAAAGAATGTTGAGAAGATCAGATTCTTACAAGCACACCAGGCCTGATAATTCAGTTTCAGATAATTCAGAGAGCAGATAATAACAAAACCAGAAAATGGCACAAGTGGAATGCAGTATGGGCCTGTCCATGTAGCATTTCATTTGTGGTTCAGTCAGCCAGTGTGGGGCACACCATTCACAAAGCAGCAATCATCCCCCTTCCCAGTAAGGTCTGTAATGGCATAATTCCCACAACAAACATCCTCCACCAGCAGGAGTTTGAGTTCTCTCTCCACACACAGCCAGTTGTCAGAGCCAGCTCCATGCATGGGCACCTGTGCAGCAAGTCATGAGAGACACTTGTACAGAATAGTCAAGAGGCAAAGGATTGTGACTACTCCATTCAGAGTTCTGTTGGGAGGCAGGCTGCATCACTCAGTGAAAGCTATCACTCAGAAAAAGAAGATTTAACAGACACTTCCTGAGTGGTGCAAGTGTGTTGAGATAAATACAGTAAATGCTAACAGAGGTCTTCTCTCCATGTACTCAGTAAGGGAGTCTTGCTAGTTTTACTCTCTGTATTTTGGTACATTGCATTTAGATTGTATTTTAGTATGGACAAACTAAAATGGGAATTTCTCTGTCCCAAGACAGCAGGACAGCCACACATACTAAGATATTAAATAGAAAATGAATTTCCATGGTAGAAGAAAAGCTCACCAGAGAACTGGGCAAATAAAGGATTATGTTACAGAGCTGTCATAGAAAACTACTGTATGGTACTGTATATTTTATGAGAAAAATTGTGGCAATAATTGGAACTTTCAGATGCTCTTCCAAGGTCAGTCCCTGATCCCATGAATCAAGCCCTCTTGAGGGAATTCCTGCTGACACCTAGAGCTCTGCACTCACAAAGTACAGGCTGTACAGTCCCATGAACAGACAAGAATTTTTTCACTTAATAAAAGAATTGTTTAAACATTAAGCTGGCTAAATATATTAAGGTGAAAGCCCGAAGAGATTTACCATATGAATTGCTTGGTACAGACCCAAATTTTGAAAATTGTTTTGCAGACAATTTCCCATGAAATGACGCCAATTCCACACAGGTAATTTAGTCTCACAGTTATGTCTGTGCACACAGCTTTGAGTATTTGGGCTTCCTGTTTCCTTTTCACTTCCTCTAAGCATCTTTAAAGCACCTCTGCCAAAGTTCAGACGCATAACAAGTGAAAGAGGGGACCACACCCCTTTAGGCAGACTTTACTGGCTTCTTTAACGCAGGCAAAAATAAACAAAAAACCCCTGAGAGGTGAGAAAGGAGAAAGGGACAGAATTCTATCCTGCAGCTGCTCAATCATGCAGAGTCCCTGGCTGAGCTCAGAAGTCAGTAGTACTGGAAAAGCTCTCTTCTCCAGTCAGGATGCATCCTCCATCCTCAGTTTGCGGTCTTATCCACGCAACTCCATGTTAGCATCTCAGTGGAAATCTTTTGCTTGTCACAAATGCAACAACCCACCCATTGCAATCAGCAAGGCTTCTCTCCCAGGTGACAGCTTGGGCCATCACTGCATTCAAAGCATTTCTCAGTAGGATTAGCTTGATTTAGGTTCAATAAATGTAGAACAAAATGAGTTATTCCAAGAGAATCTGCATTTCTAATAAAACAACCACTTCACTGATCTCTAATTACAATAAGACTCAAGAGCCTTCCTTTTGATTTGTTATGTGCACATCAGCAATACTGTGCAAATATTTCACTTACATTTTGTATTTTATCTAACATTCCAGCTAATAACCATTCCATAACCAAAACAGTTCCTCTGAAAAGCTAGTAATTATAAATGAAAAAAAAATTTTATGGCATTGATGAAACATTGATCTAAAATGAATACAAAAGATTGGAAGATTTTTAAGGTCACCCAATATCTTAGAAGAAGAAGAAGAAATAATACAAAACTTGTTCTATTTAAGAATTTAAATGAAGTTCTCTTTCAAGCGAAATTTTCCATGTCCCACCAACGTAATTTTAGATGGTGAAAAAAATACAGACATCTTTAGGGCAAGATGTTTCAGCTAGAAATTTTCAGGAAGAAAAGTGGATGAGCTCACCCTGAGATTCACATTGCTGAACAGTGAATTTCAATAGGACCAGTTATATTACTGATGTATTTTATTTATCTCCAAACAACACGAGAAATTCATATATCGATTTGGATTTGGGCATGTAGTGGGACACAACACATTCATGCCAAAGCAGTATTCTAGAAGAATTTTATGTATGCGCTGAGAAAAGACCTCACTGTATCCTGCAAAATTACAGTAACAGGGCAGGGAAGAGAAGCAGGATGGCAAGTGCAAGAAGAAAGCAAACACTGGGCAGCTGACAGCCTAATTGCCAGCTCTGTCCCATTCATGCACACTATGGTTGTTTCAAAATGGCATGAATTGACACTGCTTTTTAAAATTTCTCCAGAAAAAGAAAGGTTTGGAGTGAAAATGCCAACATTTATTACAGCTCAGGTGCCTGAAGCAAGAGAATTATTGCTGAGGTGTTTAAGTGGCATGTGATTTTCTGTTTTATTTTCATAGAGAAGTGTGATTTTTGAAGTAACTGCTGCAATTGATGTGCAAATTTTGACACATTTTGTATGACAAGTGACTAGCCCAGTGGTACCTCTGCAGATCAATAATAGCACATCTCAGTTACCTGACTAGTGGGTGTTTGGAAGGAAAAGGGAAAGGTTTGCAATCATGCCCAGCAGCAAAATGATTCCCAGAGGCTTTTGCTCTCTACATAACTGAACACCTGAGCTGTTTTTATGGAACAAACTCAGCCAGCATTGCTAATTCCCTGGTGTGAAAGGTTTGGATTCATAGCAGCAGAAGTCAGAAATATGTGGCTTCACTGATGTTAAAACATTCACAGATGACCTAATAGTTGACATATTCCAATGGGACATGAATTTCAATTTAATTTAATATGCAACCCAAAGTATATCAGGAAAGTTCCACCAGAATTCTCTGGAGATGTAAAGGCACTCACCTCAAACTGATTTTTCAAAGAACTGGCTACTTTAATACAAAGGAATAGGTACCTCAAGGCCCCTTGGGCTTATCAGGAAATAAAGTGCTGAAAAAACACACCACAAGCAAGTGCACTAAGATACACCAGTCTTCTGACACGAGTGCAAATGGCAAATAGCTCCTATTAGGAATTATTCCTATTCCAGAGAAGCTTTCTGGAATATTGGAAGCTCAAAGAAAGCTTGGTATTTTGCATTGTACAGTTTCTTGTTTCTTAGGGGCACCTTCCCCTAAAAGGCCAAAGAGAATGTAAAAACTCCTAAAATTTCTTAATCTCAAATATTTTATTTGTTTTGTTTTGTATTTTTAAAATTTTTTTCCTCTCCAAAGGGAAGGAGGTACAACTCTATGAAAATTGCAATTGGCTTCCTATGTAAAATGCTATGCAATTCTCTCTGCTAACATTTTTTAAACACAGAAATTTACTGATAAATCTTGGCATGCCTCTGTGAAAAACAGATATACCTAACAAATGCAAGGCAGTTATAAAAAACACTGCATATTGTGTGTGATTTACACAGAAACGTTCCCTTTCGAAATATAAGTTTAATAAAATGGAAGCATTTAAAATAAATATATTTATCTCAACAATACATTTTATGAAACCCAGTCTAATTATGTTGTTAAAATGAGAAATGGTACACGTGTCAAAATATCAACAGAATGAAGTATTTCTTTCTTTCTTACTTAATCATTTACTGCAATTTCATCTCACTCACAAGAAGGAAAAACCAGGTGAATCAGGTCAGCTGGTGAAGGTTTGAATACGTGGGAGAGGTGACCTCTGCAAAGCCCATCAAGTTCAACAATGCCGAGTGCAAGGGCCTGGGCCTGGCCAGGGCAGTCCTGAGCACAAACAGAGGCTGGGCAGGGAATGCAGTGGGAGCAGCCCCAAGAAGGACTCAGAGGTGTTGGTGGACAGAACCTTGTCTTGAGCCAGCAGCATCAAGCCATCAGCTGTGTCCTGGGCTGCATCCAAAGAAGCGTGGCCAGCAGGTCAGGGGAGGAGGGCATCGTTCCGGTCTGATCCATCCCCTTTGTGACTGGCCCTTGTCAGAGCCCACCTGCAGAGCTGCACCCAGCTCTGGGACACTCTGCACAGCGAGGACATGGAATTCAGCCACTCTAGAGGAGCTCATGAAGATGATCAGAGAGCTGGAGGGGCTCTGCTATGAACACAGGGTGAGAGAACACCCTGAACCCCAGCTGGGGCTGCTCAGCCTGGAGAAGTAAAGGCTCTGAGGAGACCTTAGAGCCCCTTTCAGTGTCTAAAAGGGCTTCAAAAGTGGGGCCCAGAGAGGCTGTGGCTGCCCCATCCCTGGAAGTGTCCAAAGCTGGGTTGGTGGGGCTTGGAGCAACCTGGTCTAGTGGAAGGTGTCCCTGCCTGTGGCAGGGGGGTTGGAAAGAGATGATCTTTAAGGTTCCTTCCAACCCAAACCTTCTGTGATTTTTGGGGAACTGGAACTGCTAAGTCATGAGAGGAACAAGGACCTGGTGCTGTAGTCAAGGTAATGGCACAAGAGGGCTAAAAAGAGTCCACTGAGTTCTATCTTCAGCAATACAGTGTTCATTAACTTCTTAGAGATGATGAACACAAACACAGCTGAATTACATATTTTTAATTGACCATGATATACCTCTGACACAACAGAGGCAGGGACAAAGCTGAGCTGAAGGACAACTGGAGGAACTTAAATGTTAGAAGTCAAAATTTATTTGTCCCTAACTATAGTTATATCCTATCTGGAAGCAGCACAGTAAATTCTCTTACCTTCCACTCAATAAAATGCTTTGTAAAAGGGTTTTATAACATCACCTTCTAAGCCTGTTCATTTTTGTTCCCCCTGTCTTTTCAGCTTTTCCAGTAGAACCTTTCTGTATAAATTTATTAGAAAACAATTCATAGGATTACCATCAATGATTCTTCCTGCAGCACTGTAAATATGCATAAAGGTTTACATAACTGATAAGGCATGTTCCTGCCCCAAGGGCCTGTGTTAGTTACTAAATCAACTCTTTATACTTTTTACATTAATATACTTCAATGCAAATTTTAAAAGGCATTATTAAGAACGAGCAAAGTGGAACAATAAAAAGCAAACTACCAAGAATCACCTACTAACAGATTCTAAATAAGAATAACAGTGTTTTGACAATACTGTCCAAAAGTTCCTAATGTTCAAGGAATATCTACAATATTATTGCCTTCAGTTCAGTTACAACTTACTGATATCAAACTTCACAGCATCTGAAGCAACAGGTGCTACATACACCTGTAGCACAACTAAATACAAAGAGTACAACTAAAACAAAGAGTTTCAAGCTATTCACACTGAGAACTGGCCTTCAGTCTTTCAGCACTGAAAAGAAAGAAAAAGTGTTTCTCAATTTCACTGTTATGAATAAGGCTGTCTTACCCCCCTGCAATTCTTTAGCTCCTTGTATGCAGGCAAGACTCTGGGCCAGCACATGAAAAACAGCAGGCTGGCACATCCTTCATGCACCCTCTTTTCAATTTACTATTTCACTTAAAAACAAAGTCATGATAGTTGATGTGAAAGCCTCAAAAACCTGAGCCAAGAGCCGAAGTCAGTAAGATCTGCCAGCCTCTGGCAAAGCCTGACACATGGCTTTGAGAGCAGAGGCCTGCACTCTTTCTCTAAGGGTGGAAAAACTGAACATGGAAGACAAAGAGAAAGATCCACATCACAGAAAATTCCACAGGAGAGCCTGAGCAAATGCAATAATCCTGTGAACCTGCAGTTAACTCATTTGACTGGAGTTCATCTTGTGGGAGAAAAATGAGGAGGAAGCCCTGGGATGGGACAAACAGCAAATGAATCTGGGCAAAAGGAGCTAAGGAGACAGTAAGGTGGGACAGGGACAGACCAGAGAGGCCAGAAAGCAGGCAGCAATCCACAAGATGCGGATTGAAAAGAAACTACCAGAATTTTCTCCATCCCGCGGCCCTGTCATGGAATCCAAGGTTCCTCAAACATTCTCACTGCTCTGCTCTGGCAGCAGTGCCTCCCATCCACCTGCCACAGGGAGACAATTTGCTCCCACATCAGCTGCAGTGCTATCACAGTCAGCAGAGTCCTGGGTCATGGGCACAAATGTGACAAGCAAATGACAGTAGGACCAGGGTGGAGTAGGCTGAAAGTATTTCTGTAATCAGGATGCCACCAGAGAAAAAGTAAAATCAGAGAGGACATACAAATATGGTGCTTGCTGGGGAAATCTTACAAACAGGCTTACACACCTCCAGAGGTTGTTTAGCACTGGGAATCTATCCCAAATCACCACTGAGTTCCTTATCAAAGTAAGAGTGAACCAAAGTTTGAAAGTTTTTCATAGCACACCCTCCATTTCTAGATTCATAATTTGATATCTCAAAATCTTATTTGATGAAATCTTAATTTGTGCCCCAAATCAACAGGCGCTGTGTCTGAATACAAACATGGCATTTAACGCTAAGAGGATAAAAAATGTTGCATCTTGAAAAAATGTTGCACACAAATTTAGAGATTACTTTTTAACAGTGTACCTCAACTAGTAATCCTTATAATGGGAATAATCCTATTCATTCACTTCATAAAGATGAAAACAATTTCATTAATGTCTGAAAAAGTGAATAGACCCCAGGTAAATTAGTCATTTGCTCTTCAAAGCAAAGTTTGAAAAGCATGTATTAAATAAATGCATCATGTTTGAATAAGGGCAACAAACCTACTAAAAGGCAAACATATGTTCTGGGCCCTGAAAATGGTCAGGATCTTGTAGGAAAAGAAATACTGCCTTAATACTCATGCTGATATAAAGCTAGCACTACCTGTCATACAGGTAAGGGAAGTCAGCATTCAGGGTTTGACTTGGTAAGCTTGGTCGTGGCCTTTTAATGTGGCTTCCTGAGTGTAAGGTACAGAGCAAAAACCTACATTTTGCTAATCATGGTTCTACCAATTTTCTTCCTGTATTCTCAGAAGAAGCTTAGAAAAGAGAGCAATGCCTTGTAAGCCAGCAAAAAATCATCTGTGTGACAAACCTCTATCTTCCACCTCTGTGTAATACAATTTCCTGTTTGGTCAGCATCCTTTAAACTCTTTATGGGTGTCCATAAAGTGTCCACAGTTCCTCCTGAATCCTGCACATATTTTATGTCATTCTTTCAGACATCCTCAACCTTAAGCTTTTATTCAGAAGGAGCACTCAGTACCTCAGAGTTTCTCATGCTCCATGGCTGTTAGCTCTAGCCAAAGCTCTGCCACCTAACCAAAGCTCACTGAAAATTCTAAAGCGCCTGCAAAAAGAAAGAAAAGTATGTGACATGACAGGGTTACTAGAAACCTGCATGTCTACAAGTTTTGCTCAAGTTTCTTTCTGAGATGCAAGAGACACATAAATCAGGGGAAAATTTACATTAATAAGAAGGTATTTTTATTATCTCATCGAGACTGGGATGTAGATGGCAGAAGCCTCAGCTTCCATCTGTCACACCAAGAATCACCACAGCAGCAGCCAGAGCACACAGGGCTCATCTCTTGGCACACAAAAACAGCCTGTCCTGCCCCTTTGTGATTTCCTTCTTGGGGGGAAGGGAATTAATTAGTACTAATTAGTTAGGTCAGAAAGCAACAATGATTTCCAAGCTATGCACTGCATGACCACCACCCATGGACTTGCACATACTGACACAGAGGTTGCCCCACTTCATGTCTTTGTGAAGGACAGAGAGCAGCCCCAGTGGCTGTGGTGTACACGAGGCCGTGCTGGTTTGTACATTCCCACAAAGGAACTGTACAGCTCCAGTGGGGCTCACTGGTGTCAAACATCTCCCCATTTACACTTTCACAGACAGGAATGGCCCTGATCTAGAGCCTGTGGCAATGACAACCTAAATGGATACCAGGGAAACAGTAAATTCAGCAAGTAATGTTGAGATAAACATGAAAGGCCTTATTAGAAACTACCTTCTGCAGATTCCAGCAAGCTTTGAATCAGGCCCTATTAGAGCAGCTCTGACTCTGCTGACCAGAGTCAAGGCTCCTGCCCTTCATTTTACCAATTCCATTTTCCTCTGGCTCATGACCTCATGGACAAAGGCCAAGGTCCCCATGTGAGACCTTCCCCTTCCTCAGAAACACAGGATGTGACTAATGTAGAGTGAAAAGCAAAACACAAGACCCAAGTTGTAATAGTCACACTTACTACCGTGTAAGCCAGTGCATTTAAAAATGAGCATAAAACGAAGTGCAGACAAGAATAATTTTCATATCAGAAGACAAATATCACTGGTATAATAATAATGTAAAATTAAAATATTAGAATCAGCTAAACTTAGAAGATAGATAGCAAAATGAATAATATATGCAAGTACAATCCAGAGTTCTGTTTTATGCATACAAGGGGAATAATTAACTGATCTGGAAACATGTAAATGAGGGCTTAAAAGCATTTTCAAAACAGCACATCCAATTCCAGTTACACACGCAGAAGTTGCTACATTATAATAATTAGATTTTTTTCACAAAAGATTTATTTATTTTGAATAGGAGTATTAAATATTATACTAATTACTAGTTATTTTACTTTGTACCCAGGGAAAAGGAATGAATATTCATTAATTCCTCAAGCTACCAAACCCCAACAGACCAGATGATTCCAGCATAGCTACTGATAAGTAAGGAAAAATTTTGGTACAAAATCAGTCTCATCTCTCTCTCCACAAATTGCAGCTCTGTCTTTTTTACATGTTAAATGCACTACAAGAAGCAACAGACAACAAATAAAATCACAATATATCAGTGTTTTTCCTTTAATTTGTAAGTCTTTTTGTATAATGCTCTCAAGTAAGCTTTTTATTAGTATTATTTTGGGAGTATTATATCGATTTTGCTGGGGTAGCAAAGGTAAAACTTAGAGTGTTCTGGAAGTAAATGATAATCAAAACTTCATACACCTATTCATCTGTCCATTATTTTTTACGATGGCAGAAGCTCTGCTGGTTCTCTGTCATGGTTATAGCAAGTGTGGGCAAGGCCCTTGTCCCCGGGAGCCAAAGTGGCCCAGAACAATCCCACCCTAGGGGAGCTCACCCCTGAACACCTCAGAGCCCAGATGCAGGCACCAGGCACGGCATGCCTCAGGGTCAGGCCCTGCACAGCTTCAGCCAGGGGCTGGAGGCTCCAGCTGTGCATGGAGAACCTCCCCAGGCTCCTTGGAAGACCAGCCCAGCCTGTCTAAAGCTCTTAAACGGTCAGAGACAGAGACAAACTATCTGCCTGCAAGTTAATTTGATATTTATGTTATAATTCCCATTTGTGGCATTTCATTCAAATCCAGAATAGTTGCAGACCAACTAAATTTATTTCTCAAACTAGACCTAAATCTTACTGGAATTGGGTGGACTCTCTTGACAGTGTCTTAGTGGAAGACATGAATTCTGTATGAGCTTGGATGCTTTCTGTTGCACTATTTCACTCTTCATTTTAAATTGTCTTTATTTTACAGTTAGAGACAGTGCAAGATGAATTTTAACACGCAAGTTCAGAATCTTATCACTGACATAGTAGCCAACTCATTACTTTATAATTTGTTTTATTAAAACATTACTGTTTATTAAAACATCATTGCAAAAAAACCCTCAAAATTCATGAATTGCTTCCACATACTTCTAAGAGGCTGAAATTTAAAAAATAAATAAAATAAGCCTTAAGAGAATTTTTACTTTAGCTGAAATTTAAGTATTTACACTTTGCACTTTGAAATCAGTCTACAGTTTCACATTTAGATGTTCTCAAAGAAGGTTAAAATCTCTTATTTGGACACTCAATCCAAACAGACATGTTAGAAACCCCCTCTGCTCACTATAAGCAGGATCTACATCTGATCTAGTGACTGAGATGCAAGATTCCCATGGCTTTGAAGAGTGTTAATTAATATATGTAAAATATTGCTTTCGAGCAGCACAAATTTCCTATTGATTCTCTCATTTTACAATAACCCAAATTTTGTTCTCTATTAAAGACCCCTCACAGGGCTCATGCCTTGGAGTGGCAGTGTAAAACAGCTTTTCTTGGACTGACTGTTTGCAATTTGTTTTTCCTTGCACAGGCACAACAAGTCACCTCTCCCGAGTCCAAAGGATGAACTCCAGATCATCTGCTGAGGAACTCATCCATGTCATTCCATACATCCCACTGAAAAAGGGCATTTTAAAAGAAAGCATGCACTAAAGCTAAAATGACATCAAGTCCCTTGCCAACCCCCAGCACTCTGAGAACTGAATAGGCCTCTTTTGAGTGCAGAACTGGACTCACTCTTCGCTCAATGGGAAGAATAAGGAAGGTTCTTTTGTTTGTTTGCCTTACCTCAGCTAAAATCCAGAAATACAAACACATGAAATCCCAGGCACTCCTCTCACATTGCACATGCAGTTTCCAAGATATTGGAATGCAGTGTAGCTCCAAGCAAAGCATGGAAACACACAGTGTGGTGTCAAAAAGCGTGCCAGGGCCTGACCACAGATGTGCGGGAACAGCATATAAACTGAAACCAAATTCTTTTCAGCTTGGCACTAAGTCCTCAAAGACTAACACTAATTCAGGGAACATGCTCTAGCCCTAAATATCTGAATGAATGGTGAAGTTCTTTCCTGGACAAGAGGATATGTGAAGAGCTGTTTTCAGAAGTTAACCAACTACATGGATTTTTCTATTACTCTTTTTTGTTTTAAACTTCCCTTTTTCTTTTATACTCATGAGGACAATTTACAGCATGCCATGATTGGTAGAAAACAACATAGTGACATGAAGCATGTCACTGCTTTTTAAAGAACCTGTATAGATAAATAACATAAAATAAACCAACTAAAACAAAGACATTGAAGTATAAATAATATGAAAACCATCATGTAACAAGCTACGGAAATAAACTAGTAGTTTATGTATTTACTGTCAGTCTAACCCAATGTAGTCAGAATCAGGTTAAGTGAGTTGTGTGCATGCAGAGGTGATACATTGGTCAGAATTATCCTTTGCTAATTTGAGATGCTACTATAAAACATGCAGTGAAATATTTCAAAGAAAATGTTATTATATTAAATGTTACCTTTTTTTTTGCTATTCAAGTAATTAATTATTCAAACTGTTACGAGAAAGAGTCTAGATTCACACACTTGTAATGACTAGGAGGATATTTAAAATTCATTACAGTACATTAAACTTCCACTGATTAGTTAGCATCACTGCAAAATAAATAAATAGCCAATTTGCTTTGATCAGCAGAAATTCTGATAAAATCAGCAAAACACCAATTAAAATGTGAAAAATGCCACCTACTGTTATTATTCTAATGGAACTAAGACATATAGAAGAAACTGATTCAATGTTTATTTTCATATCAGCTGCGTCTTCAAACTGTAAATCATTACAGCTTTTACTTGCATCTCTTTCTCACAAGCCCAGAATTAATTCTGTAGATGGATTTACTATGGACTGCATCGTACTGGAATAGACCATCCTATCATAAACAGAATAATAAGGTCTTGCTGCACTTCTGTGAACTCCTGTTGGGAGGGGCAGTGGGGAGCAGCAATTCACTCAGAAATATGGTAAGAGAGATGAAACTTGACATGAGGGATTTTTTGCCTGAAACTTTGTTCTTTGGAAGCAGGTGGAAGGGAATGAAATGATTAAGTAGAGGTGCTATTTTAGTTACACACATTTCTTATTTATTGGGTTCCTCAGCTTTGAGGCCCTGAGCCTGCAAATCACCATGCAGTTGCCTGTAAATTGGCTGGAATGTTCTGAAGACATGGGAGGTAAAATCTCAGTAGCTGCTCTGCAGTTTTTAGCAACTGTAAAGGGGATTTCATAGAATGAAGAATTCTTATACCTACACGAGCTTCTAACAATGCCAGTGTCTCTAATTTCACACAGGTAATCTCCAGCTGGAGAGATTGCTGGGTATCCAATTAACACAATCTGAGTAAATCCCCGGAGCTCCTGGCTATTTCAACTGAACACAGACTGAACCTTTTGAGCACAGCTTCACATTTTGGGGTGACACAATTGCAGCCTTCCAGTACCTGCAGAGAACCTACAGGGAAGATGGAGAGGGCCTATTTACAAGAGCATGGAGTGACAGGAAAAGAGAAAGGGCTTCAAACTGACACAGGTTTAGATTAGATATTGGGAGGAAACTGTTCCCTGTGAGAGTGGTGAGGCCCTGGCACAGATTGTCCAGAGAAGCTGTGTCTGCCCCATCCCTGGCAGTGTTCAAGGCCAGGTTGGGTGGGGCTTGGAGCACGCTGGGAAGGTGCCCCTCTCTGGCAGGGGGTGGACCTAGACGATCTGTTATGTCCTTCCCAACCCAGCCCAGTCTGTAATTCTGTGATGACTATGGTTGATTTGAACTACTACATTCTTCTTATCATCTTAGAAGTCTTGCCAGCTCTCAGAAAAGAGAGCCACACCACCTATCCAACATACCAGTTGCCTGTAGTGCAGCCTGGGCAACACAGAAGGAAAAGCTGTGGCCCACCAGAGCCAAATAATTAGTGTTTACTCTTTCCCTATGGGAAGTCAATTTGGTCAGATATCTTCTGCATGAACCACATCTTCTGCATGAGCCACACCACATGAAGTGTTTATTTATGTACACAAACCAGCTTCCTCATGGTTTATTTGCCCATTTAAACTCCAAAATGGGAAATTTTCATAGTACCTGGAATGGAAACTGAGCAAAGACTTTAGTACTTGATCCACTGTGGTCACTCGGTCCCTTACTGACTGTCTGCAGCAGCTGGCACTTGTTTAGAGATAAATCATGGACTTGCAGCCACAAGGAGACATAGTTCTGGAATAAAATACCAGCTAACAGGGAATTAAAAAGCTTAATCACAAGCATATTCTTCTCTTGGAGTAGAGTTCCTGTGAGAGATTAACTCTGAGTGCCCTTGCAAAACAGGATTTGATATCAGAAGGACTTCAATGGAGGGAAACTAATGATCTGGCACACAGGAGGAAAAGAACCCCAAACTATCACAGGTTTGGAGAAGTCAGCACAAAGATAAGAAGAGCTGGTGTGTCAGCTTGAGACACGAAGAGAGAAAAGCCAGAGTGTGTGTGCGCCAATGCAAAAGAATGCAGAGCACACAGCACCTTGAAAAAAAAGGAAAAACTAACCTTGAAGTCAATGAAGGAATTCAACAGTAAAGACCTATCAGTTATAGGGTAAAGCTCTTGAAACAAATTCACCAGGTAACATCTCTTTTCCCAGCTCTCATTACCCTTCCCTTGCTGACAAAATTTGTTCAGATGGCAGAGCAGCAAAAAAACCTGACCACACATCTCCCTAAACAAGACGACTTTGGCCCAAGGCTTATTTTTTCTCACCACCTGCAGTTGTGGCAGCAAAAATGTGAGCAAGCTGACTAAATGGATGGCTAAACAGATACAAAGTGCCTGCTACAGTCAGTGTCAGGCTGCCCTGAGACTCTTAAAAAAGTTCATTCATTTTGGGCTCATGAAAAACCAATAGATGCCATAAGAGCATACTCTAATTGGTATTTTGATTTCTAATGAGGAATCATAGCCTAAGAATAGACAGCTTGTACTCAGGCTGCAAACCCAGCTGCTCACCAGAATCAATAGCAATCAAGTAGATCTTTTTGTTTCATTTTTTTTATGTTTAAGCAGCAAGGGAAGTAGGGTTTATTTGCTCAAATGCCTATTAACCAACACACTGTAATGTCTAAACTAGTTCTTCATGAGGGCCCAGGTCTATTTGAACACAAACAAGTCCACAAGAACACATAAAAAATAGAATAAAAGAGAAACACTAATATATCAATCTGTTTTTCTTACTGTCACAGTCCCCATGCTCAGTTTCAAGCCATAAGGCTGGTAAAGTGCAGACACTGCTCTAAAATGCACACCACATCAGAGTCCTGCCACCAGCACACAAGGTACCTTTGAGCCACATGCAGCTCCTTATTAAGAGGTTTTGGGTACAGTCAGGAAAACATGGGAAAGATGACAATTTTTACTACCCACTTTTTCAGTGTCCAGCACCCACAAGCCTCATGACACAAACAGGCCTATGCTATCTCTCTCCAGCCCATGCTAGTATGAAATTTTCTAAATGATTATGTTAATGACAAGGAAGGAACTCCATG
Organism: Ploceus nigricollis; assembly: GCA_013399945.1. Lineage (NCBI taxonomy): Eukaryota > Metazoa > Chordata > Aves > Passeriformes > Ploceidae > Ploceus > Ploceus nigricollis. The sequence goes on along the minus strand of VXBC01004931.1, from coordinate 625,737 downwards.
TGTAGTCTCAGCCATCAGAAGAGAGCACCATTCTATAAGAAGACAGAACTTCATACCAGATCCACAGCGCAGGTAACAAAAGTGTTCAGAATGTGAGACCTGGCCTTATGTGTCTCCCTGTGCCTGCATATAGGACATGCAAAGAAGACATTAAAGTTGATGGGTCTGGGCAATCAAGGAGCCCTCACAGCCTGTGGACCTCTGTTTCTCCAACAAAGTGCTGTTTTAGGATAAGAGTGCAAGATGCAGCACAGACTCTCAGTTATCTTATTGTCCTTGGGTTTAAGTCAGCCTTTAACACAAGTTCCCTGCAGAAGCTGCAATATATTAATTCACATCCTCTGCTGTTCATTGTTTATGAAACCTGCGTCTTTCATAACTTCTTTTTCAACTATTGTAGCACTTGGTAATACACAGGAAAAACTGATACTCAAAATGAAATGTTACTCTGAAGTTCAGTAATTTGGAAGGAAAGTTACAGATACACATACACCAGCAATCGTAAATGGTCTGAGGTTTGAATGATTTTTCCACTTCAGTTAAATATATTGAGAAGTATATTCAAATAATTAAAAAGTGCTGGAAATAAGCAGTATTTGGAATTAATGGAAGCTATATATTCACCCTGTTGCATTCATTATTTTTAAATTATAGTTCCCACAGATTAAGAAATGCAGTGAAGTTAAAATGAAGCAATTTTGTTGCTAAATATTGTCATTTAGATTAAAATATATGTGTCTGTTGAATCCAAAACCTAAACAGTACTACTGCAGCTGCTTTTATATTTGCAAAATCTAAAATAAACTGCCAACAAGCAATGAACAACAAATGGGAAAACATTTAAAAAGAATAAAAGCCTCAATAGTCCCATCTCCCTGGGTAACTATTTTCTTACATGGTATGGGTTGTCAATCATATTATGCAGACATCAAGAAAGTCATGTTATATTAATTGCACATTTCTAAATAGCCTAATAAGGGATATATACTTTATAGATGCTGAAATATATGGTTGAGTCCAAAAGGCTGTTCATAACCCTCTCTTGTCAGTTACTGGCTAGCACTCTATTTAAGCACCACCTTCACCATTTTGGTAACACAGAATATAATTAAAAACCTTTGATAAGGCATTTTTAAATGAATATGACTGATTGGAAGCAACAGTGAAAGAAAGAATGGAAATTTTTGTCCTGCCAAGAGTCTCACAGGATCCGGCTCACACAATTGCACAGGTCTACAAACTCAAACATCATTCTTCCAAATCATCAGATCTCTATGGACTTCTGAACTTTTCAAGTTAGATCCTTCATCTGGGGGAGCAGTCATTTGAAGCAAACTACCAGATAATTTTACACCCATCGTTTCAGGATATTGGTGAGACACTGAATGTTAGCAGCCTGTGTTCCCTAATCAGGGAAGAAAAGGTCTTCCACACCACAGTGGAAAAAAAAAATTTAAATACATCATCACCACGCAAATCAACACATAAATAAATCCACATTCATGGCTCAAGTTTTATTTACATTAAAGACCCTACTGGTTCCCTTTGAGGCACAATTTATCCCAACAACTCAGAAGAGAAGGTAAGTTTTGTTGTAACCCATTTTCTATTTCAAAAACTTCAGTCTACTGTAAAGGGAAACATATAAAATACATTTTACATTTACTCCTTCACACCAGTATAGAACTTACAGAAATGTCACCAACCATTTCTTACACATTTCTATGGTTCCACAGAGACTTTACTAATTTCTTTTTTCCCAATTCCATACAATAAACTATGACACTTCATATCAGATCTAAACAAACCAGCTAAGGCAAATGGGGTGGGGATGTACCTCCTAAATGATTTTACTAAATAGGTCACCATTATTACATTTTCCTACACCCTTTCCATGCAGTCCTTCATAGGCATACTCATCAGCAGAAGTAACACAACAATACTTTAGAATAAACTCTCGTCTCTGCTGCTTTGATGCAAAAAGCGAGCTTGAAACTCTAGAAGCTCCTTGAGAGTGCGTGTTCCAAGCACCTCACCAGTGGCACAATATGAAATGACACCAGAAGAATTCAGCTATGAGGAAACTGAGGTGCTTACCTGGCTCAAGGCTTCTGGGCTGAACTGTAGCTGCAGTATTTTCCATTAATTGCCACTCCTTGTTCTCCTCACAGCAGCTCCAAAACCAATATGCCATTCATTAGCTGGAAGAGAAAAGAGAAAACATAACTAAACAAAATTTAGAAAGAAAGAAAATGAGAAAATTTGCCTATGTGTTTTACAAGTGAGAAGAGTTTGTTATAGCATTTAAAAAGAAATAATTTCCTGTAAGTACACACTCAGAATACTATGAAATCTTTAGGGGTATATGACTAACCAGTCAAGGAAACAAGTTTTGTCTTTATGCTACTTGGTTATCCTGTTTATTTCCTAATAGTTCTACATCCATAAAAGGCCAAAGGACTCTGACCTTGGCAAGCTAACTAAGCAAGAAAAGGCAATCATGTGTGCAAGGTTGTCACCTACACTACAAATTATGATAAAATATATCTCAGTATTGGAAAAAATAGCTGTATGTCTTCAGTGACATCCACTGTAGTACATTTAAGAATTTGAATAGGACAGCAATTTATTTTGCACTAAAATGTTTTATGGTTATCATAAAGCATTATGTCTTCAGAGACTGAAGGAGATGTTTTTATGGACTGTTGCTTCTTGTTGCATTATCTTCGTAGATCAAAAATTATTCCTCTGGTTTTTTTTCCTTTTTTTTTCAAGTGGCCCCCATTGCCCCACTAATAATAGATGTCATACAGTGGTTCAGTCTGATAAAAAGGAAACTGTTAAACAAAGTGTACAAGGAACATATTTCTAACACTAAAGAGTTTTACAATGAATGATTATCCAGCTAATTAGTGAAATAAATAATAATAATTGCCTGTCCCTTCTTATTAGACTCTTAGAAAGAAAATGGAGCCCTAAAGCAGAGTTCTAGCTTTTGATTTGAAAAATTGGACTTCGTTACAATTTTATTATCACTTTGCCAAAAATCCAGTCCTCTTGCACAAGGAGAGGTGGAAAAATTGAGAGGCAGATTGACTGATGGGCAAGATGTCCATATTTAGCTTAATAATAGGTTTGAGATGGCAATTGAGTAACCTTATATGGTTACTGTGCTTCTGATTTATTCCTTCTGGAGAGTCTGGACTACCAGTGAGGATTAGGTGGAACAAATAGCCAGTGTGTGTTTTGACAGGGTAATCTGATGGATTTCAGGCTTATCTAAATATATGTAAATCATAGATAGTGTATAAATTGATTATGCTTCAATGCTATCAATATATCAAAGCCCCTTCATCACATGTTCTTCAGCCTTTGACCAAAATTCTGCTTGCACGTGGCTGACATTGGTCTATGTTTCTGCCACCTTTGGATTGTCCTCTTGTAGTCTGTTTTCCAGACTTTTCTGAAAATTCTACACTTTACACAGAAATAGAGTGCCTGCAAAACAAAACACATCTAAACATATTACTTGATGCTGAAGGAATTTCACTGGCTTCTAATGAGGCAGCAAATCAGCCTGGAGGGGTCTGGTTCCAATGTGATGCTGGCATTAAACTGAGTTATTCACATCACACAACCAATCAACCTCTCTAGACTTTAATATAGCTCTCAACAGCGTTTTTCTGAACCAGAGGCCTTCAGAGGATTAGCACAAGAACCTTCTGTTCAACTAATATGATATTATACATTACCCCCAAGTACCAGCAAGATCTTTGACTACTGTTGTCAGATACCAATAAACAGAACAATCAAGATCCCCTACACAGCCCGAAAGAGATAAGGCTAAAATATGGATATGCTTTCAAGAAAATACATGGAATAGTTGTTTACTTATTTTAACATCACTCCTTGTCATAATCCCAGTGTGATCTATATAAAATGTCCTATACATCCTAATGCAAAACTGTGCTCCCAATCCTAGATGCCAGTTTAGGTGCAGAATGTAATCAAGACAGTTAAGAGGACACCAGAGTTTTAAAGAGCCTCCTTCAGGCTGCAGTATTACAACTCTGGAGCCCTTCCAAACATTTCTTTGTAATGCTTTATCATTTTAGTCTTTCGGATATTAAGCTTCAATTTCCAATCTAAAAAAGAACCCCAAGAAACAACAAATCAACCCCACTACCAAACCAGCAAAACCCTCAAGATAATCTTCTGACTTTACCATCCTTTACAGATTTTTAACTTAAAATGTCATGTAAAGCTGCAGACTTTCATGCATACTAGATAAGGAAACTTACTCACTGATGATGTTCCAAAGTCTTTCCCACCACAGGGTTAAAAGTGGCATTTTTGAAGCATCATTTCAGATTATATTACCAGTGGAACATTTACACTTCTCTAACTCCTTTGTTTCTTTGCCTGTGCTCCCCAGTAGAGTAAGAAATCATAATTTTTCTGATCTTTGTACTGCACATAGCACAGAACTTCTTTTGTCATTATAAAACAGTCCTGGAGCAAATTCCATTGACAAACACACAGAACCTCTAAATAACTTTCATTTCCCAAACAGAAAAGTGTGAGTCATAGCACATGAACAACTGCTTCTCTCTAACTCCTACCTTATATCTTCACATTAATAAATGCTTTTTCAAGTTATAAACAGCAGCGTATTTTCCTAGGGTCTTTCTTTAATTCCTGAATGACACATCCCACAGATGACATGTAATGTGCAGGATGGAACAGCTAAAGTGGAGGGAAACAGCCCTTCAACAAAAACTCATACAAAAAGGTAGTTCCTAACATGGAGTTGCTAAGGTGTCCACATGAAAAGCACATCTCCTACATTCATTTTTATGTCATGTTCTTCAAATTATGTCTGGATAAAACATCAAAATTCGTCATTCTCATGCCTGAAGAAGTGGATTTGAATTAAGCAAATAACACTTTTTTTATATACATATATATATATAAAAAAAATATATAAAATACCTAAAAGCTCAGATGAAAACCCTGAAAAAAACTCAAGAGCTGTTCAGAAAGGCATCAGTGTTCTTATTCCCCAGATGTTCAACTTGGGCTCATTTCTGATCCAGGCTTACGAGATCAAACTAAATGATATGTTTCTGTTTGGTAAATAGCTATATTAATCTCCCTGTTCCAATATAAATTAGTGTCAGCAGGATTGCTGCAGCATATGTCACAGCTGGCCACAATGCAGAGAGTATCACCACACAATTTCAGAAGGCTTCAACCCATACACAGTAACACCACACCTCAACAGAAGGCTTCAGGCATCTGCCCACACAGAGTAACACCATGTCACTGCAGAAGGCTGCAAGTATCTGCTCCTCTTGTTCTTCAGCCCACCCTTTCATACCCCTCATGTTCATGCACTGCACCTGTGTGCCCTCTGTTCCCTTTGGTGGTTGGTCAGTGCCCCTGGGCACTCCATGGCTCATTGCTGCCAATGCTGCTCACCTGCTTCTCACAGCTGTAGCCCATTCCCAATGACCACAAACTGTGCACTTACAGAGGATCAACTGTATCATCACACCACAGTATCCCAGAAAACTGATCATTTAAACAGTTCAAACCCAGAGCTTGCTGCAATCAGTCTGAGGTCCTTCCCAACAGCAAGAATCTAGTTATGAAGGCAAGTCAGTTCAGTTGCTGAGGCCTTCAGATCACACTCTGTATTACAAATGCAAAGAGCTGCCCATGTTCCTCACCTGTCAGGCAGTGATGGGTATCTGCTATTCTCTCCATGAGACCACACCAACTCTTTCTTTGTCACATCCATTTAATGTTAGCATGCAATATAACGGGAGATTGTGTCCACACATCTCTACACAAAGATAAAAACTGCCAAAACAAAAACTTTAAATGCTACTCTATCAGAGGGTGAGCCAAAGCTCATTAAAATCAATGGAAGTTTTTCTTCTTCACTGCAACAGGGAAGAAGCTTTTCCTTTCTCAATAATGTACAAAAAATGTACCACACAAAGATGTGCATTCCAAGAAGAAAACACTGCATCAAGGTAATCGCAACCTACCAAAACTGGACAAGCCAGGCTCATTTTTAAGCATACTTTTGAATGGAAGTCACATTGCACACAACATCTATTTATCATAACAGTTGTACCACACATCTAAAATGAAAAGTGAAGATACTCACAACATGTTACTTTGGGAGAAGGGCAGCTATTTTGCCTGAATCTTGAATAAAAGGGGAACAGACTCCTCTCTCTGAACAGTAACCAAAAGCTCTCATTAGAAGGATCCTCTGTTTTCATTGATTATTTTGTTGCAACAAGAACACCTATAAATCTGATTGAATTAGGTTTTTAGACCTTTATTCCAGGTAATTTCCTCTACTCATGTGGACTTTCTCAGGAAATGGGATTTAATGAGTCATAGTCCTTACTGATAATCACAGGAGAGCTCATTAGCTTTCTGTCAGATTTGTACCCACTATTTGCCCTCAATATGCTTGTGACTTACTAGAGCTAAATAGGACACAACAGAGAAAGCAGACTTAGAGAGATGAAGCAATACAGCGGATTTGAAATACTATAGAGATAAATATTTCTCCTTAATTTATTTAGAAAACTTAAAGGAAAAGAAATCAACATGCTTTCTCTCCTTTTTTAGCCTACCTTCTCTATTGTGTTGGCATTGCTGCCAGCAAGACATGCAGAATTAGAGAAAATTAAGAATGACATTTGAAGACTCCTTGGAGATACTGTAGCAGAGAACCAGCCTAAACAGTCCAAAATACAAGGCACTGGGGACCAGAACACATTTCTGTTCCAGAATATAAATTGTGGTTTACCACAATCCTACAAAATCTTCAGGCTATCAATGACACTGATGCACGAGGAGGGGCAGCTGAACCTGTTTTTTGACCTGCCCCTCCCATATTTACAGCTCTTTAAGTCCATTTCAGACCCTGCAGGTTGGGTTTTCTTCCTCTCAGCCCCTCACTGGCACAGCCTCCTGCTGCTGCCTGCAGGGCCTGGCTCTGAGCTGGGCTGTGCAAGAGCTCCTGAGCCCTGTGGCTGCAGCACTGGGAAAGACGTTTCTGCTCTGCAGTGCTCGGTGGAGCAGCAGGGCTCCTCTGACACCGGGAGATGGGAGCTGTAGGTGGAGAAACAGTAAGGCCAAACACGTCTCCTGAAAGGAGAGGCCGAGGGAAGCTGTGATTCTTGTTTCCTGGGTTGTTCCCAGCATTACTGATGGAATGCTGGTGGTTCCTGGGAGGTGCTGGTCCCAGACAACTTCACAACTGGTCACTTGCTTAGATAGTGTTTGCTTTTATCTCTCTCTACAGCTTTCACAGAATTTCTTAGCTGGAAGGAAAACATACCCTGCTTCCTAGAAAACTGAGGGTCATGCTGCACTCTCGCAATCTGCTTTCACAAAATACCCCCTTTTCCAAACATATCTGAAGGACACCCAATAAGCAGGTACTGAACCCAGCAAGGGGTTTTACCACATTATACTATTGTAAGTATTCAATTTTTCCAGAAAATCATCCATAGCACAAGGAAAAAACCTAGAAATGAACACCTTTCTCGAGCAATTCACTGTAGTTCCAATCCCCAAAGCTACAAGTACTCTTCTCAGCTTAACAGACAATAATATTTTGTTTTAACCCTCTCCCCTCAGCCATCCTTTGTACAGCCTCTCCTGTTCTTCACTCTATCTTCTCTCACCATTGTGTTTTCACATTTTACACAGAGAACAGCAGTGATTGCAAAGGGAGTGATCAGGCTCGAAGGGGTGACATACAAGAGTTGTCAAAGCAAAGGGAATTCTAAATTTCCTATTTCCAGAGCTCATCAGAGCTGACAAAAGCCCCTTCTCCATAAAATTCTATCCATCTCCACAAATTGTAATGTTAACAAAGTTTAAATAAACCATGGTAAAGCTCTGAAGATGTGTGTTTTTAAATGTATTGGTAAGTCTGGTCAAGTAAAGGAATTATCACTAGCAATGAATGCGACCACAGATTTCTAGCATGCTTATTTTAGCACCATTAACAGACCCCAGATGGACCTAAGCTGAATTCCATCAGACAGGATGAAGATAAAACGTAAAAACACATAACATATTTTGCTACTTATTTCCCAACTATTTTAATGACCTGCTTATTCCCTATAAAGAGGATTGTTAGAAAACAGAAACTTTCAGTGAACAGTGGGTTAAAAATTATCAGAGGTCAGTGAGGAAAAGATAATTAAATGGGATCAAAGCCTTGATCCCACTCCTTTTTCAATTAGAGTTGTCTGTTCAGATCTATCCTTTAATTTCACACTTGCACATTTCAGCACATATTCCCTGTGTACCCACAGCACCCATAGAAACACACAATCTTTATTTTACATTTGCGAAATAGGTGTGCAAATGGTTATTTTTGCTGCATCAGAAAGAAAAATCAAATATGCACAGCACCAGCTACTGCTTCAGAAATGAGACCTTGTAAGACTTTCACACTAATGTCTGAGCACTTCCATTACTGTAATTTTTGGTGGTCGTCTTCACAACCTTCCCTTAAAGTAGGAAATGTTTTTATTTTCTTTCTTCAGACGAGGAAGCAAGGCAATCTCCCAGTGTTCTGAAAGGAAGTTCAGAAAGGAAAAGGGGCACAAGAGTTTTCTGTCCCATGCTAGCTTACTTTGTCATGAACCAGCCCTGCAAGGTCATCAGGTCACTTAACTGTACATGGAACCACTCAATTCTTCACCCAGAAACATGACTGAAAGCAAAGAGCTCAAATAATCCAAATCCCTTTTATACCTTAGAGTTTACAGTATTCTGCACCAAATCTCACTTTTCTCCAGCTTGAATAAACTATTGATAAAAGTTTAAGTGATAATGAGCTATATACACCCATCTTTGGCTTTTTAAGAAAATTACCTTGGTCATGATGTAGATTGATGGGCAGAGTAACTGACTGAGACCAGGAATTACTGTTCTGTCACTGCCTCGGGTCAGAGCTCTGAGCAAAACAATGCACCTGTTTCATGCACCTTACTATAAATGCAGGAGGGGAGCCAACCTGTAAGAGTTTGAGATAAGCCAGTGCAAACTTGTATTTATACAAGCTATAACAGCTCTGCATTTTCAACGAGTCATGTAGCTTTTTATCACCATTTCAATAGGTTTAGTGCATAAGTAGCAGTTTTACAGGTTTGCTCTTTCCTGTACTTGGCATCTCTCCCCTCCTCAGAAACTTCATGTTGAGATAGTCTTTTCTTCCCATTTAGAGTCTTTCCTGTGGGGCCAGTGAAGCTGGAAGTTCCCTAGCCCAGCACTGAGAGGGGAGCAAAGTCAGCTGTGCACAGGAACGGGCTGTACCGACATAAGGTCTTCCTGAAGATCCCAAATGATTTTCCTAATCAGACCAGTTGCACATTCATGTACTTTTCATCCGTCATTTTCACAGCAACAGAAATTGCCAGCTTTTTATGCCATAATATAAGGGGTTTTTCTCCCCCAGGAAGCTAATGGTTTTAAAGTCTGAGACATTGCAAATAAGGATTGCAGGTGCGATTGCAGCTCAGGATGACTTCAGGGTTCCAGAGCCAGTCATTAATCACCTGACCTGCACTTTCTGGGTTTATGATTTTGGCAAAATCTGTTCATCTGAATTATGGCCTTGTATGTAGGGCATGTGTTCTTCTATATACAATTTTTAAATACAAAGTGAAAGAGTATGGAAAAATTAGGATCTATGACTTAAAAAAAATCTAGTCCTTTTATGGCATAGGCAAACAGAATGCTCTTGACTTTAACCTATGGGTTCCACTTCATATGTGATTTTTCATACATCATGGGGTTTTATAAATTTGCTGTATAAAGCACCAGAGCTACGTTACCAGCAAAATAGAAGGAAAACAAATATGTCAGGGTAATGATGCCAGGACAATTCCTTATTGAAAAAAAACCAGTTTATTAATACCTTATTGCTACAAGCTAGATCTTATTATCATCTTGGGTCATTTAGAATCTTATTAGGTATTCTGATGGTGGATGAATAATCCTGTGATAAATTCTTTGCCATGTCCTTCACAGTTGTCATAGCAGGATCATAAACAGCATTTATAACAATCTAGCCTGGAGGAAAAGGCTTACAATGGTCTGTTTAACATGCAGGAAATATTCAGATCGGCCGTGTCTGGTTAAATTTGAGACCCACAGGAGAGACACCAAAGTTAAATGTAGCATGGGTTTCTCTGAAGATTAGCTTTAGAAAAGGCTTTGGGTCAGGGACAGGGGGACTAATGCCAATGATATGGCCACAAGCAGCCTTCTTTCAAGAAAGTCAACTTGAATAAAAATGGTGGCTACGAGTTTCTTACTGAAAAATCACCACATCAGGTTACTTGAGCTGCTACTTAAGGAGCATGGTTGAAAATATTTGCAATTTAATTTCTTGGAGCTCAGTCACCTACTTCAGTGATTATTAAAAAATAGCGTATGCACTCACATAGTGAAAAATATGCAGATTTTTCCAGAGCTATAGGATATCTTGCCTACACTGTGTGACTTCTTGAACTCTTGCAAGCTCAGAACTGAAAGCTTCAGAACAACTACAAAAGTAACATGGGTAAAGTAAACTGTAGGAAAAAAATAAATTTACACTGCTTTGAGTGGGTACTTTAAAAAAAATAAACCCCAAATAGTCTAAACATATAAACCCACTGAACCCAGTGAATCACTTATATCTGCTGTCACTCACTGCCACATTCAAAGGTACAGTACCAATTCTCCAAGGCTAAGTGCAGCCAGTGCCTCTCAAACTGCTAGAATTTTTCAGAAGTGGCATTCATTTTAAACACTTTGAATGGTGCAAATTAAAGCTCAGCCAAACTAATCCTGCAGGACCTGTCAGGCACATTTTCAGGAGAGCAATAATAGAAAAGTGTGGCTCATTGGAAGAAATTGTGGTGGCACATTTGAGTCCAGCCAGATTCATACACAAACTCTTTCTCTACAATAGCTGATGTTGCTCTCTGCACAAGGAACTGGAGCTGCCCCTACCACCCACAAAAATGGATTTTGCAGATATCTATGTGCACACACAATCTTTATACCAACACAGAGACACAACACTTCCCAGGACAGCATACATGGCAGGAGACTTAAATGGATGCAGGTCACAGTCTCCACATGATGAGCTAAGTCCTGTCATTTTCTCAGAATTTGTTCCCAACTCAAAAGAAAAAATTGTCAGTAATTTTGAAGTTGCAACATTTTGGGGATGTACTAGCAGAAATAAAGCCACAGTAATCACAGAGAAAAAAGAAAAAGAACTTTGAATGGAGAAGTTAGATCAGATGGAAGCCTGCAGGACAACATACTCTCCAAAGGCTCTAGGCTTGGGGTACTGTGTAAGTTTAGCTGAAGCTGAGACACACTTATTTTTCCTTGCGACTAAAATCAGTTGTTCTGGTTTGGCCTTTACGCAAGCCTGGTTAGGCTGAAGGAGAGCTCCCTTTGTAGCACTTCAGCTGCCACAGCAGAACATACCTGTGTCAGTCACACTGCAAACAGGATGGCATCTCAGGTTCTCACATCTCTAAAGCAATGGCAGGTCAGATGTGGAATTATAGCACTCAGGAGACAGAACTGCAATGGCCCTTTTTTTTTAGTAGTAAAATTACTTCTTCTTGAAAAGCCATGCTTCCTAGTGAGGAGTAAAGGTTTTAATTATTGTTTTTCAAAGTGAGATTCACACTGATAATCTTCCTTATTAATTAAAAAAAATCTTAAGTATACTATGACTGTACACAAAAAAAAAGGATAAAATTATTTAAATTCTTTGCAAAAAAAACCCCTCCAAGACACCCACAAACCTTTCCATCTCTGTTTTGATGACAGAACAGCAGTACAAAGAAGTACCACGTGTGAAGATTACTATATTGGATGCACAGATAAACACTTACCCAGACTGAAAAAGCAGGAACATAAAAATAATACCCTTAAGACTGCAAGCTAACTGAAAGTCTTTGGAGATTTAAAATTGTTAGTACCTTTCTATAAGTGCACAAAATCTCTCCAAGGCAACTCTCTTGGCATAGTCACCTAAGCACATGAATTTACAAAAATCTCTCCGATGTCAACACATTTCAAATTCTAGGTTCTAGTTAGTCTTCTACTAAAAAACTTTACTGTGATGAAAGAATCTCTTCTACAAGCTAAAAAGCCTTTTCCTTTTGTCTCTAAACTCAAAATAAGTAAAACCTCCTTGTCTTAAAATAAGATAATGTCTCTCTGCCTTTGGAACACATTCCTGCAGCTGTTTCAGGCTGAGGTGAGATCTCAACGTTATGCAGTTTTCTTCCCCGTCCCCTGCTCATGTAAAATCCGTTTTCTTGCTGAAATCAGTGGGACTTCTGCCTCTGATCTGGTCTCATCTGAATCATACCAACCAATGTCCTGTCAGTTTTATTGCTAGTATGAAAGCATATGGGCCAACAAGACCATCTCTGTTTGATTTCATAGCGTTTTTACAGTGCTATGCAATGAAATAATCCAGTTTCTACAGATATGACCCAAACTAACATTATTTGACAAAATTTGAAAGTTGCTCTTAAATTGACATAATCCAGCTCCACTGGGCTGCTTTTAACACTAAACTCATGTGCATTTATTTTAATTTTTTTAAATGCACATTACTAGATTCAAAATTTTTAGCCCTTGCTCAGCGTTTTCATTCAGCTTGCAAAGCCCATGAAGGTAAGTGTCTGGACAGCTTTCACAAACAATCCTCTACAAATCTGTCTGGGGAGGCTGATTTCTGGCCAGATGCTTGCCCACAGCTTCTTGAAGTGCTCCTGGTAAAAGGTGCAGATATAACCTATGGCCAGAGGCAGGCTACAACCCAGTATGAGCCCATTCAGACAGAACAGAGATTGCTTGAGTTTCTTGGCAGAGATTCTCAAGTCTCTAAGCTGAGTTAGGCAGCCTGCTCTAGGGTAGGGTGATGATTATGACACAAGCAGCACCTTTTCTCTAACCTACTAATTCCCCTCAAACACAGCTCTCTGGAATTTCTAGAAAAGTGCTATGAGGCTCAGCAGGAACCATGAGAAGAAAGGTTTTTAAAGATCAGGCACTGTCAACTCCCAAATCAGGGGCTAAAAACCCTCAGAAATTTTGTGAGTTTAGGAAGTTAATTTTCAGTTGGTACCTGTGACAGAGCCTTGAACAGCAACACTGCAGAAAGAAATTAACATTCAATATTCATCTCATTGCCAAGGACCCTCTCCTTCTGTATAGAGAGATTGTGTGCTACTGCACACAATCCTGATTACAAGAATGGAATTGAAATATGCTTGCCAAGTGTGCTGGTTAAAATATGAGCCCCAGCAACTAAAGGTTACATTTCTTTCCCAGGTGCCAAGGAGAGGAAGAGTTGGTCAGTGGCTTGGGGAAAAGAGGCTGAGTTGGGCTGTCCTGCTTCCTGGTGCAGAGGGTGCCAGCCAGGGGTCCCTGCTGTAGCTGCAGGCCAGGTGTAACCTATGGTCTGTGTGGAGTGAAGCTCATCCAGCTGAGCCTGCCTTGCTGCAGTCACAGCTTCAGGTGCCTTGAGTGGAATCAGCATTTTTAGGGATATGAATCCAACCCTGGATCCTGAGCAGCTGTAGTCAGTTCTAGTTGCAGTGGGCAAAATGTCTCAGAATTATCTCTTGGATGTGAAAACCCTATAACACACTAACAGGGAAGTTGATGCCTAGGTCAAATCAGCTCAGAGGTCAGGTCAGATTTGCACCTCACTGCCAAGATGCCATTGCTACTGCTCCAGAATGGGTATGTGAGAGCAATGTATAAATGCTGCAGAATATTCCTCATAGACACTGCACTAGCTCCCAGGGAACTGAAATGACAGATAAACAGTGGGCAAGACTGGCTTCCAAATCACTTGGAGCAAAACAAAGATGGTAAATACTACTGAAGGAAAAATAGTATCCCAGTAATTCCAAAGGGAAGAGATTTTCAAAATTTCCCTTATTTTTCCAAATTAACTTGCATTTGATTTTATATCCTCAAGTCTGAATGAAACTCCCCCTCCTCACTCACTCCCCAGAAAACAGAAGTATTTGTTAAGAGGTTTTCTGGGACCTGGCTTGGCACTCTTAGTGAAACACTTCTTCATTTTCCTCATGCACTGAGATTCATTTACAAAACCATTTTCATTGAAAATGTAGAAAATGTAACTCAAATTGTGCCCACATACATATTTCCCACTGGAAACCAGTCAGATGTCCAAACTGTAGCCATGCTCCTCTGCACCTTACTGGGTATCTGTGAGTACCTAAACCAGCTGTCCTTTGGAGCCACTCAGCTGTGAATAAGTAAATGCTTCTGGAGTACAAAGCATTGATTAGATCACCTGCCGATACAATTCCCGGTGAGTGAATGCTCTGTACACTCCCTGGCTGTCTTAAGTGCTGCCAATTAGAGCTTAAATGTCTAATTAACAAGAAATAGACAGAGTTCTCTACTGCTGACTTTGGAGGAGTATGACCAATAACTCTACCTGCACAGCACAATGAGATGAAGAGAATGAGAAAGTGAAAATTAAATTAGTTTAGTAATGTCAGGACAGCCTTAATGTGTGTGTACAAATATAAATAAATAAATAAATACAAACACATATGTATAAGTGTGTGTATGTGTATATATATATATATATGCACACCCCTGTAGACATTGCAAACCCACCTGAATGCATTCCTGTGTCACCTGCTCCAGGCGACCCTGTCTGGGCAGGGGGATTGGACTGCATACTCTCCAGAGACCCCTTCCAACCCTGACTATTCTGTGATTCTATGAAATAATGTGGATATAAATTTTTTTGGCTTATTTCTCAATACCTTGTTTATTTTAGAATATACCATCATTGGTTTCTATTGATTTCTGCTTGATTTGCCTTGGCTTCTCCTAGAAAATACAATAATTTTTGAATGTAAAGTAACTGGAAAATAAGAACCTATAGCACAGTTAATTTGGCTGTAATAATAGTAATGATCCTGGAATCTGAGTGTTTGAAAGCATCCTTGTAAGCAAATAATGTATGGACTAGACTGTACTTTTCCTTTAAAAACATATAATGCATTATTGACATTCCTCTTACAACAAATGAGACAGAAAAAGCAGATTAAGAAACTCTACAATGCAAACTTAGTGCATTCACTGCGAGTCTGAGCAGTTAATCAATACAGATTATGAACTACTCTGGTTGGTTTAGAGCCAGTTGCTCAGTATGTTGATAAATACCTTCCTCACAAACTGCCCCAGCATTATTTCTCATGGTTCAAAGCAATTTCCCTCTCTTGACCAGGACTAGACTTTACAACTGCCAAGAGCTAAACAAATAAATGCAGTGCTACCTAGAACAGAAATCTGCTGAGAAAGACATTTGAAACTGGCAATAGATGCAGGCACTGGAAATAATTTTTCTGCATAGATAGATGATACACTAGAGACCAGCTCTTATCATAAAAAACTACAATAGCAGATGTCAGTGAAATAATATTTAGCAAAGACATGGACATCCTACAAAAGTCAATGAGGAAAAAAATCTGCTCAGATACACGTGTATGTTGTTAATCATAATTAAGGCAAGTGTGACAGTTTCTTGGCAACAGACACTGAGTTCCCTTCCCTGACAAACAAATCCTGCAGGAATACTCTCTTTCATTACATCAAGCCTGCAGTTCTTTACACTAATATCCTCCACTTGGAACACCCCAAGTCATAGGGAAACTTTTGTTTTGTCAATTGTTTTTTTGCTGGGTAATCCCATGATGACCGCCACCAAAGAGAAGAGCAAGTTTCTCATTAGCAAAGTAAAAAGAGCTTTAAAAGCCAGTACTATAAACAAGCACACATTATACTGTTGTAGGCAGGGGTGGGAGAGCAGGGACAAAAGAGAGATTCACAGCATCCAAGTTAGGAAAATAATGCCAGCCATATCCTACAAAGAGATTCAGAGCAGCACATGGAAAAGCAAAGCATGACTGCCCTAAAAGCAGTAAGTGAATGACAGTCACTCTGAAATGTATTTTTACTTGCATAATATATCTGATAGATGCATAATAGTATCTGTAACACCTGGCTATCAGCACCTATGTGTAAACACTGCCAAGAAAGCAATTTATAGTATATGACTGTATATTATAAATACATATATATAAGTATTTGTATACTTACAAATACATTTACTACTGACCTCTGAGTAATCAGGGGATTACTGATTCTTCAACAACAAAAACCTGATGGTTTGGAGGGAAGCAAGTATTTTAAGAGAACTTCTGTTATCCTCCCTCCTTTAAAAAAAAAACCCCTTTTTGATGGCAAGGTTTTGGTCAGCTGAAAGTTTTTCACTCAAAACAAGTCACCTTTTACCATGATGCATTAATTTTTTTTATAAAAGGAAAAAAGGTTGAATAAAGAATGCTGAACCATTTAAAGAATAAGCCATAAATGCATGTATTAGCTAAAAGGCTTGCAAAGAAAAATGGTTATGATTCTAAAAGACGGTGTAAATACCAGAGAGAGAAAAGAAATCCCTTACAGTATATATAATTACATTACTGATAATTATATCTCAGTAATGAGGAAATTACAGTAGAACACCAGCAAAGCATCTTACAATAAATTGCACAAGTTTATGGAACAATCTCTTCAGGGAAGTGTGGAAACTCCCTACATCATCTGAAAGCCATAAAACACAGGAGACAAAACACATTCACAATGTGCTGTGGGGACAATACTGAGCAGGAAGAGAGATGGACTGGCCTCTTCCATTTCTCAGTACTGTGCCATAAGCCTGGCAGTGGGGTTTAAAATCACCACCTCTGCTATCTTCCGATTTTGTTGTCTGTTCCTGGCTGTATCTCATGTTAGTGAGATCCCACCGGGTTTAGCAATTAGCATGAGGAAAGCAGTATGATAATCAGAAGAAATTAATGGTTTAAAACCATAATCTTACACTTCCCGTGAGACTTGTTCCATACAACCGGATTCTCAAAAAAAAAAAGAAAAAAAAAGAACAGGTAATTGATTCTTATTAAGAGAATGATCTGCCACAAAATGCTATCCACGTGAAAAAGATGTTAATTTTAAGTGCTCTCAGAGTCAGTGTGAACCTCTTCTCTGCCTGGCTTTCCGAGGAAGAGAGGGATCCTCAATGCCACCTTTGCTTTTGCACCTATTTGGAACAGCTGAGCACAATGGGTTTTCATCTGCTAACAACCAGCAGCTGGAAAAGGGAGCATGATGTGACAATGAAATAGAAACCTCTAAACAATTTCAGTGAGAAAAGACAATTTCTCCACCTTTCTCAGTCAATTGTGTGGAGAAGGTAGGAAAGCTCATGAGTCATAAATAAGCTATATATATTGTGTTTGACCATGTCCACGGCTTAATTTTTATATACCTCTCAGAAAAACTGAGTTACAGACTTTATTCCCATGGTTACCTACACTATTATTAATAACACTATGTGTGTTATTAATTCCTGTCTCACTGCGTTGTTTAATAATGTAAAAAAGCAGTTAAGCAGAAGATTCTTGGTAAAAGTCTTGTCCTACTTCCATAGGTGTAGAACCTAAGTGGACCTCCTAGGGACTTAAAAAAAAAATATAGAAATGCTCAAGCATTTCAGTCCAAAATAATGCTTCCTTATACTCAGTAGGTCAACCCACTCTTGATTAAAATAATTTTCAAGATTGCCATTCTAGGGGCGAAAGAAATGTTTCATATAAAGCCTTTTGACAAAACAGTAGAGGTGCTTCAACTCCACAATTTCTTTATACAGTTTTCTCTATAAAGCGTGAGCAGCATTTTTCCTGCGACCCTTTTCATTAGCCGTGCGTGCTCTCAATCACACAGAGCAGCCGTGCCTCAAACATGCGCTCAAGTCAAAGGGAAAGGCTGCGTGCGAATTTTCCGTGTTGCGGCAAACCCAGCCCCGCGGCGCATCTTCCCTCAACTGCCCAGCAGCTCACACGGCACAGAACAGACTGGAAGTGCGTGTGATCCAACGCCACCTGGTGATCCCTGTCCCCTCTCACAGGGGACTTAAAGTTACATTTCTCGTTTCCAAGATGGAAAGGTTAAAAAAAAAATAAAAGTAGGTAACATTTCCAATCACAAAAAAAGTTGTAATTAAAATTTTTAATTGTCTATAAAATGTAAAAACGTTACTGTTAATTCTAAATCTCAAGACCCCAAAAGTTTGTTTTGGTTTTGGGGGTTTTAAATTATTTTCTTTTGTTCGTTTGTTTTTAAAAAATACGGTTTGTATTCTAGCATGGCAAGAACGAGTCACGTGGGGAAGGCAGATCAGGAGACTGAGATCAGTAAGAGGCCACTCAAACCAAACTGAAATCAGGCACCCCCAAGACTCCAATTTATCCTTTGCCGAACCCCACCGGTTTGATAGCAGGGAGAGAACGGTGCCCCCCCTGCAGCAGAAGTGGCCGCTGGCGCCTGCTCACCCTGCCCTTCCTTCTGCCTGGGACGCGAGGCCACCAACTCCACACGTGCCCCAGCGCGTCCCCGCTTCACCTGGGAAAGCTGCGGCACATGAACCCGAGGAGGTCTGACTGGTTTGTTTTGGTATTCCCGACATCGGGAATCTCGACATTTCTGAATTACAGCTGATTTTTAACACACACAGCTGGTGTTCTTCACAGATCTGGAGCCCCCTTCAGAACCAGACACCAGCTTACAGCATCATGCCCTTAGTGGCTCCAAACACAGCATCTGTACTATTCGTCCAGGAAAAACCAGGAGAAGCACCGTATTCAGACAGATGTCAAAACAGTTCTTTTTCCCCAGGGACAGTCTGCCTGACTGCCCTGCTGGTTTTGTCATTCTGAGAGCTCAACACAACTCTATTAGGATAAATTTTGTCATAAGATAAATTGCATGTTCAAAATGCCTCCTGAAGTTTCAAAATCCACAATTAACAATTTCATATTCATAATGGTAAACATCAATACATCTTCCTTGGAAAGAAACTACCATCTGCATAAATTTAATGAGTACTTCATTACATTGCTATTGTGGTAGCAGACTCATGCCACTATTTCTCTTGTGAAGTTTGAAAATATGTACTAGAAATATGTTGATGACATTGTGGTTTCCTAGGTTGTTTTCACAGGCTACACAAAACAAGCAGATATGTTCACAAAGTGTGTTCATGATTACAGGGGAGAAGCAGACCTGACCCTCAGGGACTGATAACAGACACTGCTTTTTTACATTTTGTAAGACTGGACATCTAAGGCCAATGGAAGCTCACCATGAATTAGGTTGATTTTTTTGCTTAATTTGTACTCTGCAACGGAATATCAACCTGCAGAGAAGCTAATAAAGGAGGCAATGTTGAAAAGACAATACCTTCTAAAATTCAATATATTTAAAATTATGACTATTTGTCAAGTATCTTTCCCTGTTGTCCAGTGCCATCTTTTGCACTTTGGCAAAAGGATGACCTGGAAATATATTCTCTTTGGTTTTGTTTAATTTCTCAGTACTGGAATCTTGTTCTATATGCTTGAACTGGGTTAATTTGCTAGAAAGCTCTCAAGGAGCTAGACATTTTTTCCAAGCATTGGATGCTGTGTGTCACAGTCAGCCCTCTGACATTAGGAGTAGATTCCATAACAGATATAATAGCACTTGATTGATTGTATTCTCAGATGGAAATAAAGGAGAAGACTGTAGAGAACTCAGAGCTTGCAGAGGATGTGTCTGATGCTTTCTTCTTTCAGAAAACAGAGTAAATCTGCATGAAAGATTGCAAAAAGAATTTGATAGAGGATTTGCCTAAGCAAGAAGAAAAAGAAAAATTTCCCATGAGCTTTTTGGAACTGGAGGTAGCCAGTCAGACCAGACAGTAAAGGTACACATGGAGTAGCAGATCTGGCAGTTCAATCTGTTTTGCCCCAGATCATTATGGTTATACAATTATACTCATGGAATACTGTAAATAAGTCTGATCTGTATCAAAGATACATTGCCCCCTTATTTGTAAGAACAACTTATAGCAGAGACATTTCAACAAGTCCAACTAATACTATTAGAAATATTAATGTTTACTATTTCCTTTTATAAAGGAAGGATTAACACCACTATCAAAGAAGGAATGGCAAAGAGCAGTTAAAATAAAAGTCTTTGATCCTCTGCCATATGGTTCACCAAGCCTAATTCCGTAAGAGTCTTCTCTGAATCTATTAAACAATTCCACAATCTGCAGACTCAAAGTCACCCCAAAGTGTACAGAGCTGACCACAAATAAGAATTACCCAGAACTCTGAGCCACAACAGAAAACAGTAGCTTATTGTTTTTCTGAATTTCTAAGAAAAACACTGTGGTGAGAAGAGGTACCCAACTTCAAAGCAGCTGCTTCATTGGCAGAGGTAGGATTTATATACACTGTATAAAAAAGGAAATTTTCCATAACTGTACAAATGAACAGCCACCCTCTGAAGGGCAATATGCTGTTGGTTTTGGAGGCACTGATGCTTTATTTTATCAAGGACTTATGGAAGTTGTGGCAACAGTAAGAAGATATTTTCTGACTTCAAAACTAGAGACAGGCTGTTAAACACCCAATCATCTCCAGCATTCTTTTCTTACTATCTAGTTTATATTTTTATTATGAATACTGTGTTCAACTTCTAATTTTCTAATCAACTGAAACAGCAAAATACTGATTAATCTAAATGATAACATAATTATAGTGAAATCAGATGCGCCACTGACTGAAGGCAGATGTAATCTGAAGAGAGTGATTGGTGCCTTAAAAATGGCATCTTGGGATAACAGCAGGGAACCTAAAAGGATTTTTAATGCTAATGTTACAGTTGATAAGTAAATCCTATGACATAGAGGTATTTAGAAAGATAGAAGGAAACAAGATTAGGGTGGAGTTTTTTTTGTCACACAATCTCCTAATTCTTTGTCTAGGAAGTGCCATCAGCGAAGGAAAATAATTCAGTAAAGGATGTTCATTATTAAAATGTTTCATCTACCTCTCCTTCCAAATCACTCCAGCTACATGTTCTGTCAAGATCATCTGAAATTTCTGGCTTATTTGCTGATCTGGTAAAGGAACCCTGGTTTCTCCCAAATTAGCTTTTGGTCCTCTAGAAAAAGAAACATTCCATTTCATTTTCCTTTTCTATTCCATACATCTTGGGTACCTTCTGACTGACCTGGAAATCATAAGACTAAGTTAAAAATGGTGGAGATGGCTTTTTAATTTTTAAGTGGCCCTGATTTAAGTTGGACTTTCATAACTCCAACATTTCTCTTCATTGCAGGTATCTAATCGAATTTTTCCCTCAAATAATTTTTAAACAACCAGTGATGTACTCAAATAGCTATTTAAGAAGTCATAACATTCTATTGAAAAACCCCAACAAACTAAAGAAACAAAGAATTATGTGGCAATAAGATCACTAAACCTATCACCACTGTAGTATAAAGTTCCATCTCACGTTCTGCTTTCAAGTGACTCTGGGCATGTCATTCTCCAACCTTACATCCTAAGAGGTCTGATCACCCCAGAGCATGGGCAGAGGAAATCAATCTCACTCTACATCTGTTCAGATACACAAATTTTCCTTGTGCCAGAAAAATGTTTGTAGTGTAAGCAAGCAGAGCATCATAATGTTATAGACTGAACTCCTCTCCTCATTTCTCTGTTTATTCCTTCAAACAATTCCAATACAAGTTATTTAATTGTCACTGCCTAAATTCCTTTTTTGGGAGCTGAATATTATATTAGTGTCCACTAGCTTACTCCAAAATGCAGAGTAAGTCACTGTGCTGTCACAGAAATAAGAAAGGGACCCCAGTTAGAATCGTGTGAGCACTTCAATGCTGCAACAGGCTTTTGATCCATCCCTTTATGTTGCTCATTACTCAAATTCCCTTAGAGCTTACCCTATTTTTTTTTTGTTTGATTTTTACTTAGGCTTACATGCAGATTTGAGATCGAGATTCCTAAGTTTCTATACTATCACTTCAGCTCTGATTCAACAGTTTCTTATCTGGTCATAGAAAAGATAGAAGCAATTTTAAATTTAACTTTTTCTTTAAGCCTTATTACAGATGGGTGTATAAGAAGTACAGGTCATTTTTCTAATAAGAATTTGTCAAGTCAGAAAACTGAATACAGTGATGATACATTTGGAATTTGCTGCTCGAGCACAGTTTATAAATGCTTTCTGATGCTGGAAGGACCTGAAGAATTTTGACTGGTGAAGCAGAGCAAACCAACTAACGTCTATCTGCCACATCCTTTGCCTCTACAGCAAATAATCCTCAAGGTACAGAGAGCTTGGAAGCTGTTGAATACACTCAAACATATTTTATGACAAGAAAGAAAATTCCATGGTATTTCTTTCTTCAGAAAAAGCAGTGTCTGTAGCATTTGTTGTCATTGGCTGAAGTTCCACACAAAAGTTCCAGCCCATTCCCATTTTTTTTGTAGAGCTTCTGTTAGCACTCAGAGCAATTTGTGATCAAATACAGGCTTAGTGGTCTGATACAAATCCATCATATTGAAGATTGCCTGAGTGAAACCTGAGTTTTTGGAACTTATCTTGTCTCCCGTAACATGAAACAATTAAAGATGCATTGCATTAATTTTACTAATCTTTAATAGATATAATTGGAATTAGATTCTCCAAAGGGAGGGTTTGAATATGTGTTTACCAGTAGAAGAGTGACAATGATTGATCAGAAATAAAACCAGGATGTTTAGTCTAATTAATTTCTTGGTTATTTGAATATAACTCACATTTTATTTGAGGTTGTTTGTCTAGAAAAACAAGATTGCCACTGGAAAAAAGAAATCCCTTAGCTTTCTTCTTTCCACTGGCAATCTGCTAACAGCAGCAAATTACATTCAAATTGCACATCAACTAGTATTAGTATTAATTGTAAACTAACCTCAGTTCACTTAATTGTGGGCATAATGAAGTATTACAATTAGCCATAATTTATTATTTAAATAAGAAATATCAATATTATTTAGAGCAGGTGCCAATTACAGCAGGCAGTGAAATATGCTGCCAAAAAGGATTTCAATTAGAAATTCAATTTCAGCAAAGACAAAGGTCCCAATCACCCTGTGAAAGAGCCAAGAGCCCCAATTTGCATGATGTCCTTAGGGAGGGCAGGAACGTGGAGCTCACCTGCTCAGTGCACCGTGGATTTCAGGGGAGTTCTGGAAAGGTGGCTACAGACACACCTGCAGAGCAGCTCAATACAGCACTGTACAGGAGAGAGAAATCACTACACAAATCCACCACATTTGACCGTAAAATTCCTTTGGTCAAAGTCACATTTCATATCTCTATAGTCACTACTGCTTGAAATTCTCTTTGCTTAATGCAGTGATAAATACAAAACCTAGTTTTCAAAGGATTTGGATGCAAAAACTCTAGGGCTGAATATGTGTTCCTTTTTCAGTATTTTAGAATAAGATCCCTTCCTGGCTTCTTATTCCAGTTCTCTGCAGTTTTGAGCAAAGTAGTAAATGCTGAAGCTTAAATCCCCCCTGACATAAATTTGAAGATCCTTAGCTCTCCTATTAAAAAAGAATGTATCGAGTTTAGTGTTTCTACACACAGTTCTCTATCAGGATGAGGACATTCACTCAAAATACTCATGTCAAACTTACTATTAGATAGGGTAACGAATGTTTTTGTCAGAATATGTTTGTCTTTGCAGTAAGGAAACTGCATCCACCAGAACAGTATCTGCCAAAGTGGAAACAAGAAGCATCTATAAAACAGCCAAGAATAATTTATAGTAATTAAACTTTTTACTAAAGATGACATGCTAGTGCTGCTAAAATCTAAATTCTCAGCTCTCACGTATTCTCACTTCTTCCTACCTCAGTTTGTACAATTATAAATTAGATGTAGCAACTCTAGGTTAGCAAAGCATGAAACGTCTCAGGGGAAAAAGCCAAAACAACAAACAGGTTTTGCGTATTCCGTTATTCCCTAGAAGTGCTCCTGGGTTATGCTGGACTCTAAAACTGAGGCTGTCAGATGAATGTTGCCAACAACAAAACATAGCATCAGCGAATCTTTTAATTTTTCTGGTATCTGAAAGCATTAGTCAGTTCCTGACTTCATGTTGCAATAAGACAAAGCAAGGAAAAGATTTTGATTAGCTAGGAGATGTTGAAGAGAAAAATTGCAAGCTGAAATATGCTGCAAGTATGCTCAAGTTTCAGCCACAGGCCCATGGTGATAGAACTTTTCTTGCTGTACATTAAGATAATTTCAGTATACTACAATTATGTGCCTAATTAAAATTAAGAAATTAGAACACAGTTAAAAGGAATGATATTTTGCTCACAGCTAATTTCATTAAAGTATTAATGAACAGGACTCATTTTATGGCTAGAGGGCAACTACTTTCTGCAAAGTACTTCCATGCTAGCTAATTTATTCATGCATGAAAAACAATCCAATGAGAAATGAGTGAGCCGGGAACTGCTGGTCCTAATTAAAATATTTAAAACACCATGTCTATTCTGTTCCATCCAGCCAAAGACCTAAGCTAGGAGCCAGCACGATACCAATTAACATGGAACAAGCAAACACACAACACCCACAGATTCTGATTAAAGTGCATATTATTGCACCATACAATATATTGTTCTACACATGTATGTAAATGTTTAATTAACCCATGTCTAAATCTCTGTAATGTTCAGGAATTGATACTTTAAATCCTAAACAAGTGACAATCAGACTGCATGATGCTCACTTTTATTTATAACAATGCTTTCTTAGCACACTCATTGGAGTCATCCTGCAATTACGCGGTGAATTTCTTAAGGGAGGGAGGCGAGGCAGAAGCAGAGGAGGAAAAAAGAATAGGCAAAAGATTTTCTTCTCTGCATTTTCGACAGCAATGAGATTGCTGGTTGCCAAAGGCTTGGAAATGGAACGAAATGTTGGGTTAGCCTCAGGTAATACAATATTTTTCATTAATAATTGAAAGAAGAGCCTGGGACTAAACCCATTTGTCAGTCTTGGACGCCAGCAACAAAAACAAAATAAAAGCGCTTCCTTTATAAACCAAAGAACTGTTTGTGGGGGAAGAACCCAAGGGATGGTTCCCACTAGAGAAGAACACTGCAAAGGCTCAGAGAGAAGTTGGAGACTTGCAAACTTACTAGAAAGCAGGATCAGAAAAACAGAAAATTCTCTAAACTTTACTTCATACACAGATGAGAAAAATCTGAGTTCAAGGAGACTTGAAAAAGCAGAAATTTGCCTCAGTTTGCACCATCATAGGTCTTCCTTTTTGAAAAGTTTCTAGGGTTGTTCTTCTCCCCTCAGTTAAAACATTTCATGAGAAATCTGGTTCCCCATAGATGTTTTTCTTCTCCTTTTCTATGCCATTCCCCTACAAAACTCATCCACCAGTTTCTTAATTAAATGCAGCAAGTGAAAGAAATTAAATAGCCTTCCCTTGCTTTTTTCTGGCCTATTGGGTAGACTATTTTCTAAATTTTACTAAATGACAAGCTTTGCAATATATTGATGGAACTGTCCAAAAGAACCCAGAGCTGCCAGAAACCTCACCAGAGAAGCTCTTATGAAAATCTTCCTATTATCAAACCATGCAAATCTTTTATCACAGCCAGTACCCATGCAAATTGATGTGTGCCCAGTCTTCATGCACTGGCTGTGGAGAGGTGAGACAGGAGTGAGCCCACACCCAGGCCAGGTATTTTGATGCTTCTCAGGCTCAGATATTTTGTGCCCTGGACTTGCTCCTCACCTTTCTCTGGCTCAGTGGCAGAAGCTGAGTGCTGTAAACCTTCAGAGACCAGGGATGCAAAGATACATGGCCAAAAGGGAAAGAGGCAGGAAGAGCCAGAGAGCTCAGAAAGACTAAGGATTTGGAGGGCAAGTGAGGTCTGAATGCAGAGGGCAGTGAAAGGCTGCAAGGAGCTTTTAGGGAAGACATACAGGCCAAGAACAATTAAAGCTCCTAGCAGAGGGAGCAAAAAGAAGTGTTTGTAGGGGAAAAGAGCAAATAAAAGATCTGAGGAACAGAGAACAACTGAAAGAAGGCAGAGAAAACACAGGTACAAACCCAGTGGGAGGAGAAATCCTTTTGGCCAAGAGACATGAGCACATCATCTCAGGTCAGGTGAACACAAAGAACAGAAAAAACTAACAAGACAGCAAAGTAATTACCCAGAAGTACTGGAATGAACAGTTTGTGTTATAGTGCTGGGATAGAACTGGCAGTTGAAATCCACTCGTGCCTAAGGCACATTTAAACCACTCTACAGAAAGGCCACCTTGCTCTGACTGCATTAGTTTGCCCCAAGAAGTTATAACTCCCTGTGAAACAGATTTGCCCCAAAATCAGTTTCAACACCCCTGCTGCTGCCATTTACTGAAAGCATTGAGCATTCCCTGCTCAATCTCTCTGCTGCCACAGCAGCACGACTGAGTCAGATTCAGGATCCAGCCTGAGGTACAAGACAGAAAGATGGCTTAAGGCTACTTCAGTCCATCCTCACCCTCTGTTGTTCTTGCACTCAGGACAATTACCTGACCAAGTCCATGTCTCGGGACCGATGCATAATCATTTTCAGACATCATGGTTGTTTATTGCCAGCTAATGTTGTTTCTCTTTGTCAGTATTTTTAGTGCTGAACTGGAAAAATATACAAAAAGGTTCTGTAGTTCCATATTCTAAAGCCTGGAAAACACCTTTACTGTCCATACAAAGCTAAAGTTTTTGTGGTTTGCCTCCACTGCCCAGACTCTTACAATATTATCTGTACATCACTGAGTGGTAATACATTTGTGACCCTTGTAGCTCTATACATTTAAGATAAAATCATGTCTCATGCTAAATAATTCTGCTGCCTGTCCTTTGCAACAGATACACTTAAATGTCTTGTGTCCCGTGTTAACCACTGAGGGAGTTTTGCTACAAACTACTGCACGTGGAAACAAGATTCTGTTCACTCAATATGACTGGCAAGACCAGGACCAAAGAGAGCTCTGGGTTGTCAGTTTGGAGGTTTTTTTCATCTCCTGATTTATCCCATACAAGCAAGCATGAATACAAAGATATGTAATTGGCTTCATCAGTGTTAAAGATCCTCCTTGATATTCAAACAGCCGATAGACAAAGAGCTTTCACTTTTCTTCAAACTCTGGTTCAAGTGAAGGAAGGTCTTCCAAAAAAACTGTGGATATTTTCTCAGTAAGGTGTCATCTCTTTGCAAAGACCTAATCTTTTCCTTGAGATCTGCAATGAAATTTGAATAGCCTCTGTACACTGCATACAAAGGCAGAAGTTATTGGTGGCAGCCAAACCTCTAAACAATATACCCCTATGGATTTGGGGATTTTTAAAGACACTGCAAAAGCAATGTTCATCTGAGATATCAGATTTTCTGCATTCTCTAATGGGAAACTCTGCTTTCACTTGTGTTCTAAATTATGTGGTGTAGGTTAATTTCAACATTCTCAAGTAGCAGGAGCAAAGAGCAAACTTCAAAGAAGACAATACATTTTTATGCATCTTTAGCCAGACAAACATTAGTCCTTTCCCCTAACTGAAGTAGCTACTCTAAAGAACGTTAACTGTTTTCTAAATATTCAGATGTTCTGTTGTCATAGTTTCATAAAGTAATGAACAGCTTCTTAATATTTAATAAACCTTGCCTGCTGTCCCCAGGCAGGGAGCACAGACTGATGATAGCCAGCTACTAAATGTCCATTAAAATACAATATCTCTCCTTAAAATGTACTTAACAAACAGGTTTTATCACCTGGAATGAAATGTTAATTGCTTCAGACACAAGACTGAAATGGTCTTATCCTACAAGAAACAGATGGGGAGGAAGGAAAGCTGGTACTTCCTGCACTCTATTCTGGCTCTGATGGAACCCTTACTCTGACAAATGCTTGTTACTGGTGCCATTGCACTCTGCTGTGTGGCAAAGTGACAAACCAAAAGAACTGGGACAGTCAAGGAATGCTGCAGAGAAGCTATTTATAAAGCTGCTGTTCGGGAGTCTTGTTTATTATCTCTTGTGTGCAATGCAAGTCAGAACATATTGCAATAATGATCTTCACTAATTGGATACAGAAGTCATTAATACAGAACAATAATATTTGTACACTTTAGTTCTAGCTTTTTATGTTCTCAAAGCAAAAACTAATACTAATGGGATGTGAAAGAAACAAGGAAAAACATAAATGCAGCTAGGCCCAGATATCGCCCTTTACGGTGCTGCCAAATTTGAGATCCATCTGTGCACTGGACCCTAGCTGGACTAAAGATGTGTCAAAGTGCTGTGAAAGAAAGTGCCACCAAAAAAATGGAGGAAATTCCTATCTCCTCATGCCTGATCCACACAGGTGTGCAAATGCCTCATCCAAAGAACTGTTCTGTATCTGCAGTCATCTGTTGGTATCATCTTTATCACCTAACTCTCCTCACAAATAACCTACATTGTCAACACAGATGTCATCAGTTTGAAATAAAAGAAGTATGTTAATATCAAAAGACAAAAAAAGGATACAATCAGAAATAAACACAAGAACCAACTATTTCACCAAAGCCCCATGTAGCTGAGAGGGAGTTTGGCTCTGGCTTTACAGGAAACACAGAAATACGAGGAGGATAAGTATGCTGCTTTAAAAATTTAGAGAGTCCTTAAAACTGATCTCAACTAACTCTGTAAGAATTTTGTGCAATGAATTTCATCATTTTAGACTATATTTCGTGGTGTCTAATTGGTTCGATGGCTGAAGAGAAGGAACAAACATGATTAGAGAAACACAATCTGCCTTTTAAAATCAAGAACGTCTTAGAATCTTGAATACCTCTTAAAAATGAATTGGCTTCCGTTGGCTACTTCAGTGCTTTTATGCTACTTGATTCCAACTGGGCTACAGTTCATAACTTAAAAGATTGTAGAAATTAAAGGGCCAATCTTCTCTAGATAAATGCATACAGAATACAAAAATCTCATGTGTTCCCTGCAAGACTGCAAACATAAAAAGGGAAAAGGTTAGTACAAGACATCACTGATTTATTCTTTCACTTCCATATATGTTGGTCCTTGGCTGCAGCAGCCTGTGATATTATGAACCTGGGTTCATATCTATCCCTAACTGACCAGGAAGCAAATTGGAAATAAAAATCTTCTCAAGGGCTTTTATTTCTACATATCCATGAAACAGGCAAGCATCATGCCTTGAGAAGAAAGAGCACCTGCTAAAAGGATCCAAAATAATAATAAAATATTTTATATTTCTTATCAAAGTACCACCGTCCCTTATTTTGACACATCTGTTTGTATAACCAAGTACAACTCTATATTTTAAAAACACTCCTAATCTAGCCAGCTGTATTCACCCTGTACAGCTTTCAAAGTTTTTAAAAGGTGCACAACAGTAGCTTCCCTGGGATATTCTCAGAAACAGTTTTGAAATCAGGATGCCATCTTTGCTCCTGGTCTTCTTCTGATCAGGTGAATTAGAAATAAAGCAATTTGATTTGTTCATAGGTCTTGCATGGCATGAGAATGGACATGGAGAAAGTTTGCATGTTTGTGGGGAAGAAGGAAAAAGAGAATTAATTAAAATATTTTTTCCCATAAGCAAGCACAGTTGTTCCATATCTTTCAAGTGAGAACTCCCGTTTGAGCTCTTGCAGAGTCACTTTAGTCGGATGAGCCAAAATCCAGCAAACCTCAGATACTGTGAGGATATAATGCAATAACGCATATTATACTGAAAGCACAAAATTGTGATGGGATTTTGGTAATTTCTTTCTCTAAACCTTTCAAAAGCATTAGAAAGATAAAGAACCTTTTTAATAACTCAGTTTTTATCACTCAGATACACTGTGTCTGCTGTGGTGGCACTGAATGTCAGCAACAGACTACAAAACACAGACACATCCAGAAAACAATGTAATGACAAAAATAATTATCAAGAGACTGGCTTTTCCTTACCTTAAAGACAAGATAGATTTAGAGATCTCAAAGGAGGTCAAACCGTGGATCTTTGTGCTAAGAGACACAGAGACCGTAAACAGGTAATAACTCTCACACTTACCTTGAGTTCAAGCCTCAGTTTTTGCCACCTTGTAGCAACTGCTGGGGGTGAATGCCCAATCAGCCAGGTTTAGTAAACTGAGGTGTGGCTCTTCATGTGATCAACTGCTGGAACCAGTAGCTCTATCCTGTTATAATCCTTGGGTAAATCCCCTTCTACACTACAGTTGACTGTTACGTATTATGGAGGAAAATAGTTTCAGCCTTGAACTTCAAAAAACAAATATCGCATATTAAAATATTTCCTTTATAGTTCAGAGACCTTGACACCTTGAGATTGAAAGACTCCCACTCTGGGTAGATACTGTAATTAAGAGAAGTAATAATGAAATGGGTATCGAGTAAAAGTTACAGTGGTAGGCAGAACAAAAACCCCTGAAACATCAAATCCGAATTTCTTCAACTTAATAATGATCTGCAAGTCCTTCAAGACAAACTCATTTAAAAGTTCCTGGTACTAGGTACCTCTGTCCAACATTTAGAATTTTTTTATCATAACATGGCTCAAAAAAACTCCACTTATACAAAAAGGATTGTACAGGAGCTATGAAATTGTGTGTCCTAATGGTGGATTTCCATGACACTGCACTTTCAGCTATCTCAATATTCACAGAGGCAATTAGGCAACATCTGTGAAGAAGAGACTTTCAGGCAAAGAAAATCAAGCCTAAACAGTCTGAACTGAATAATGAATGAGGAAACTTGAAGCTTCCAAACAAATAGAATGGCTGACTGCCTGTGGAACACAGACTACCTGTGCTGTGGCTGCAATCAAATATTGAGAGGTCAGTATTTGTATCCCACATGACTGGATGCACAAACAGTTGAAGTAAGAGCCCATCTCCAAAAGAAAAACCCCAAATTTCTAAAAGCATTTTATCACCTGTCTGGTTGTTATTTGAGATTTTTAAAGAATTTTTAAAAATACAAAACCCACCTTGAGCTTAAAGTTCTGTAATGATTGGTATCTGACTTCACCAACACTCTTAAATCAAGAACATATTTCCTTTTCATAAGAGCCCATAAAAGGTAGTTTCATTTTCCTACCACAACATTATACCTAATAAGCTCTTTCTGTGGAGGAACATTCTGGAGATTATCATCTTCCAAAGCAGATGATGTCTCAGACAATTAAAATATTGCAAGTGCCGATTGCTGTTGATAATATTAGCTCTCAATAATTAATTTCTTTAAGAAGATATCTGATACTTTATTTAGAAAATAATTATTCCTATAAACAATCATTAGAAATATACACATGCAGCATAAACCGGAGATGCCCTGAGCAATGATCCAAAGAGCAAACCTATCAGAGGAACACGTCAACAAGCCTGTCATCAAAATAGCCCCTTCCACCAGCCACAGATGCTGTGCTCTAATTATAACTTGGATTAACTTTAAAATATATATGTAACTGCTGCTAGAATTTTAAGTAGAAAACAGCTTTTTTTATTATTTTGATATCACAAAACCATTACAGACAACCTTCTCCCTCTGAACAAAAGGACTTTATGTATGTACTGTAACTCTTTTCTCTGTGGGTTTGAAATTACACACAGTAGTGCCAAAGGTAAGTCATTTCTAGAGGTTTAATACATTTCTGATTTTTTTCCTCCCTCTTGTGAAATATATTTGTGGCCCACAGCAATCACTTTAGACTTTTTAGACACGTCCGGATAGAGATAGATGACACAAGTAATCTACTTATCTTCCTTTTCCATCACCAATAAAAGTGACAGCCTGCCTAATTAGGCCTAATAAAGCAGCAGCCGAGAGAGGGGCTCCGCAGCGATCTAAGGAGGAATGGCATTGACCCACAGATACAGGTGCCGCCTTGAGGCAGTACTGGTATTGCTTTATCTTCAACGCATTACAGCCAGCTCATACCATATTCAAATGCAAGTAGCATGTTTTTCTCCTCAATTCTTAGATCAAGAACAAAAAAANAGTAGCATGTTTTTCCCCCAAATTTTAAAACAAAAAAAAAAAAAAAAAAAAAAAGTCTCATCTAATCAAAAAAGGCACTGACAATTTTTCAGCCTCACATTAAAAGCAAAGAGTCATTCAGAACAGTGCACTCCATATTCTATTTTATAATATCACTTTAAGCTATTTCTTTGAATCACAGACATTTCTTTGTTAGGAAGGAAAATCAAAAATTCATCAGAAGAAGTTCTCAGGTTTTTTTTCTTTTTTCCCCACCCCTTTTTTCCTTCCCTCCCCCCCCCTCCCCCTTGCCTTCAAACAGGGCTATTGCATGGGGTTTTTAGCTGGAACCAACATTTATAGAAGTTAGGAATCCTTAAGCAATTATTAGTGGTGAGACTTTGACACGCCTGAGAGTTGTCAACAACTGACTTTAAATAAAGTGGAAGGGAAGGGAAATAAACAGTACTCAGCAAAATTAATACACAGCCCTGCAAATTAAAGATGTAGTGTTTTTTAAACATGGAAAAAAGTGAACTTTGCGTGAAACAGCATTTTAAGTATATCTTTGTAAAAATTATCAGATTGTCAAATGGCATGAAAGTAAATCAAATCTGCAGCTATGTGTGATATTTCTACATTTGCTCAAAACAAAACAATCTTGTTTTTTTCTATCTGCAAGTGTTCTTCATTCTTATTAGTCCAGACAGCCAAAGGCTGTTTTTGTTCAACTGGTACTGGAATACCACCACTTTCAATACATTCCTTGCCAGTGGAGGGTTTGTACCAGGAGAGTTGAATACACAAAGGACTTTATTTCAAATTATTATTCAAGTTTCTGTCTTTTCTATGATGTGGAAAGGCTGCTATTCTGTGGTCCAGAAAGGTTGTCAATGTTTTGCATAAGAACACCCCCAAGTACCCCACTTCGAATGGCAGCTTGTACATCTGTCAGCAACCCCTGTCAGTGCTATCTGTGCAGGCAGAACTTGGATTTGCTGCTCAAAATGGATGCAGAGTATTGCAGATGAAGCCATTTCCTTCCATTAGAGAACTGTTGCTGTGAAAATATGCAGTACCAGTCTGTGCAAAAGGTATCATCAAGACTAAGGCCACTGGAGGGGAAAAATAAAAGAATATAACATTATCTAACAAATTTGGAAGGAACCAAACCTTCCAATTCAGGGCATTAACTCACCTATAAGCACCAGAAATTATTGAAAAACACCCTGACTGTTGTTGTTGTTCCTTAATAACATGAGAACTGAAACACACATTTGCTGACTGGGAATCCAAAATACTTTAATCAAAAGATTTCAATGCATGCCATGCCCTTGATTCAGATTTTTTTTTATGACTACAGGAAAAGACTGTCGTAGAAATTTAAAACACAGAAAAAGCTGACTGTTTGTGAGAATAGAGAATTTGAGAATAGAAATTATCACAGTGACATTTTCTATCCTTTCTGCATCATAGAAAAATGACCCTTCACACACAAGGACTGGATAATGACACACTAGTGGGTGCCAAAGAGCAGTTTTACTTTTAACTCAGCTTATCTCGTTAAAGGAGTCCTTCAGAAGAAAAGTTTAACTAATCCCATAGTTACTCTTGAAATTAAATTCCTATTTACCATAAAATTAAACAAATAATACTTTTCATGCAATCACTGCACAAAGGTGACATGGAAGATATAAATGAGAAATCTGTTAAAAGCTTCTTCAGATATGTGATATAAACCTAAATCTACAGTTCAGGGGATGATGTGTCAACAGGCACATGCTGAAGAAGGACACAAAGAATTGAGACCCATTATTCTGATTTGACTGACTCTAATGAAACCACATTTCAGCCTAAAAGTGTTAATATTCTGCTTCTCATTCATCGGTATGATACTCTCACAACAGCTGAAGTCTTGTCATTGTTTGAGAAAGTTTCTTTTAAAGGAAAGAGTTTTCCCAGTTCACTATGACAAAAAAATTCAGAACTCAGACCTCACTAAAATATTTACTACCTTAGGAGCCAAAAAAGGCAGAACCACTGCTTCTTTAACAGGTTTTCTACCTTAGGAGCCAAAAAAGGCAGAAACAGTGATTGTTTAACAGGTTTTCTTCCCCCAAATCTATTGAAAACAGAATTCAGTTTTTTAAAAAAAATTCTCTATCTTAATAAGCCAAATGATGTGCAAATTATGCTGAGCTGTAACATCAACAGATTTGTAATTGGAAACTGGAGTTTAGTAAGGGACAACAGACTGCTGACAACCTTTTTAGAGAGAATATGGGTGTACTACCAGAAGCATTTACACAGAGCGGGAAAACAGAGCTGCTACCAAATAAAGAATGCAACACAATGAACACAGAAAAAACATAAAACCAGGTGTATGATAAAACACATTTCCCCAACTGGTTAACATCAAGAAACCACTGCAAGGTACTCAATGTGTTCAGCTTTGAAATCATTAATGGAAGGATGGAACTTATGTTAGGCTCAACTACCAGAATCAGTCAAGCTATTGCTATTATCAGCTCCGGTGCAGTGAGTATTTGGAGGCCTCTGACTCCAGCCTCAAAGTGTTCAGTGTATTACGAAAAAATGAGTATCTGGGCTGAGCAAAAGCCAGACAATTTGGTTAAAGAAAGCTCTCTGCAAAAATGAGAGCATTTTTGGTCTGCTTGCATATTCATCTTTTGGTTTTAGTGGCCACTGTTACCTGTTTCAAAACAGCCATTTTGCACAGAAACTCTGGAAGGTTATCTAAAGGGCTGAGTGCAGCAGGTTTGGTAGCTCAGCAGCATAAATTCAGATGGGCTTAACAGAGAGGGAAAATAATCCCTCACCATTACATTCAAACTACCTCAAGATTCAACCTCTTATCCCATAGTTAATCTCACTGGTTTAGTATTCTTGGCAAAAGATGAGGGTTGAGGAAAAAGAGGTGCTGCTCACAGGTAATGTTCTCAGCATAATCACAGGGAATAGTAATTAGTTTACTATATTTGTTGCTTCTGTTTTCCTGCTCCTTTTACGTGATGCTGATTTTCTTACTAAGGAGAGCCAGGACTTCTTCCGAAAGGATGTGGAGACAGCCCAGAGCAGGCAAACATGAAGTCAACATGGACAGCTCCACAGGACTGGAAGACCTGACAAAGGTAAGTGAACCAACAGCAATCAGAAGACTGAGGGGTTTGGATTAGGAGGGGATAATTTTGGGTCACTTACTCTGAGAATCAAAAATCTGTGGAACAGCATCAGTTATGTATTTCTTACTGCCCACATGACAACTGCACTTACTGAAGTCACTAGTTTATAACACAAACATCAAGCCCTTTCCCAGTCAGACCCCCCCCAGCACTGAGGGTGATTGTGCTGGAAGCAGAGGACATCCACCCCTGTGCCACCCCTCAATAACGTGGCATGTGCTGGCTCAGCACTGCTATCTCAGCCTGAATTGGAATAGACTGACATAAAACCCTGAACCCTTAATGAAGTGAAATAATGTGATTTGCTGAAAATGCTGGGCCTTCTTTTTTATTGGTATTATTTGAAAGGAAGTAACAGATGTAGGTCAGCTTATGAACATAACAGATGAACAGCATTTCACTGCCTCACGCTGGTCAAAGCTAAAATGCTCTGCTGGGACTGCTACCTGCAAGTTTGCAACATGCAACATCTTACTCATTTCAAACTAAGGTTTCCACTTCAGTGCGTTCATGATAGAAGGCTTGTCATTATACAGATTTATAGGTCAACTGGGCATGAAAAGCCCATGTACGTTGTCTTAGGTGTTTCAAGATTTGAAAGTTTCCATTCTCACTAACAAGCCCGCTTTAAATGAATCAGATCTTATTAGCAATTTTGTGCTGTGGTGATATCCCCTCGTGAATGAGGCCATAGCTCCAGAAGTACAGGGAAGTTCACTGCCAGATCCTGCATTAAGAAATGGAATTTTCCTGCATCAGCTTCCAAAGACACTCCAAGGCTTCCTGACTTGATTGAAACCTGATGATCTGCTGTTTTGAAGACTTGACCCAAAAGACATCTCTTAGCAAATTCCAAGATTTGCTTGGAAGTTACCATATCGAGCCTAAAGTTAAAAGCATTTTCTTTGCTGATACCTACCAAAGACACCACATTAACTTTAGCTGAAAATATTCCTCAGCCTCTTCAGGACGCTGTTGTTGCCTTCTCATTTTTCAGTCCAATGATTTACTCGCATAAGAAAAATCTTTAAATTTATGTTATGAACTTCACATAGGAAACAGGAAGAGAAAAAAGCATTTTATCTAGTTAATCCATCGAGTGATTTTTTAATCTGAGTCTCAGAATCACTCTCCTTGATACCTAGGCAGCAAATTGCTATGGCTTTACTCCCAGTAGGGCCTGGTTAAGAACCAAAAATCCTCCTACAACATCCTGCAAGTACATGTTTATGGTTGAGCAGGTTACTAGTTCCACCCATGGCAAAGACTTGTCCACCTGAAGTGAAGTCAATGTGCTTTGTTGGACTGGATTTCTGGTGCACACATTGTGATCAGGAACAAATGATGAAGAATGAGGCGTAGACAGAACTGATGAGCAATGTCAAGTGGTTTTCTAGACACCTGTCTCACCTCCATCTTTTCTGAGGCTGTTTCTACATCACCTCCCCACAAGCTGAGAAGGTACATAAGAGATTGACAAAGATAAAGTTTAAAGATAAGCTACTGTAAAAAGCATTTAAAAAACTGTCTGGTGTTTTGTATCAAACCTATCAAAGTCCCACTTCATGCCCACATAAATAGAGAGTCTTCAAAAGCCCTGTACACTTACCCATGCTTTATGACCCTGTACCTCAGAGATCAAGGGCATAAGAGGATACAAAGCTATATATTTATGAATCCATCATGTGTCAGCTTTTTTTTTCCTCCTTTTTCTTCTCTCTTTTTGTGAGGGATTGGGCAGGTTTTCTAGAGAGACAGATATTTGTAACAATGCCCTGAGGGTTAAATAATGATGTTGAGGGGGAAAAGTTGGGTCAACCTGCATAGTTTCATATGGCCTTAGTGACCAGAGTGGAGCTGATCACCACAGCTAATGATTACATGGAGAAAAAAATTCCCTCAGTGCTCCATAAGTAAATAGAAAATGCTAACCTTAGCATATTCAAAGGAGCATTTTAGCATGCAGTCATTAAGTTATCTCTTGGTTATTTATTTCTTCTGCTTGTTATTAGCTGTGTGAAGAATATTATTCTAATTATGTCAGCCCAATCAGCAGTATTGCATGTCCAGGCTCATTTCCATTAGTTTGAGCTTTGTCTTTCACACTGTGATACTAATTCAATGAGACATCAAACATTTAAATCGACCCAGGATGCCGAGGTCAGGCAGTTTTGCCCTTCCACTCTATTAGCACTCGAGTGTAATTGTGTTTGTCACTCCCCGCATGACTAATAGTATCAGGGTGACTATCAGAGCACAAATGAGCAATGCACTAATATATTATTTTGTTCTATAATATCAATATGTGTTTATTCAGTGGTTGTGTTAGCCAAGTTGAAATGTTCGCTTTAATACAGTAACCATAAACTGTTCACTTAAACAGGGGCTCTCACTCATACAATTACTTTACAGCAATAGAATTTTTACTTTGCAGCACGAGAATTTTGCTTAAGTGGGAAAAATGAAAAAAACATTTCACTTTAAAAAAAGCTTTCAGAGATGCAGCAAATCTCAATTTGGCCTAAAAGCATCAGGAAAACTATGCATAGTTCATACAAGAGCATATAAAACAATTTGCAGTGTATAAATATAAATGTATTATGAGCTATATGTAATCAGAGAGTGCATATACCACTAAAGCAATTTAAAAGCAGTTTGCACCTTTAAGAACGATTGCTAAAAACTTTAAAGCACCAGACCTTGAATCAGAATATTTAGATACCCAAAGAAAAAGAAACCAAGGGATTTCCTTTACATCACTGCAATGACGCAATCCACTATGGAATTTCAGCATGTGGCAAACTTGAAAGAGTCAGGTAATCACCAGCTGATGCTGTTCATGTACTTAAAGCCATAAATTTGCCTTAATAAATTCCTGAAAGGGAGCCACGATTAATTCCCTCAAAACTTACATAAATATGGGAAAAAGAAGGGGAAAAAACCTAATTATGAATTCAGCACATCTGATAATTATCAAATCTGATAATTTCAGAAAAAAAGAAATTCTCTCTTCTCAGTGCAATAAAGCCTCTGAGTATTTTAAATGCTGCATCATTAACAGATGGTTTCAAGATAACTATCAATGTCCTTATGCATTTTCTTTTTTAGTTCATGTTTCAAAACAAGGTAAAATTTATTCTTTAAACTTTTTAGGGCAGAACTCGCTCCAGCTCCAGGGAAAGTAAGTTTTTGCCTATAGCGGTTGTGCTTTTGCACTTTCCTTCTCTAGTGCTGAGGAAAGAACACACAACACCTTTTGTGCCAGCTTTAAAAATGTCAACAGTAAAAAGTATTACTTCACAGCAGCATGACATAGTCAGCTCATTCAAGGTTAGAGGTGGAAAGGGAACTTTATGTCTTCATTGAACAAATACAATTTGCTTCTCAATAATATACAGTAGTTTTCAACATTTGTAATGCACAAATAAACTTCATAAAAATAATCCAAACTTTTCTCATTTTTAATCACATCCATTAAAATAAAAAGAGAAGCACAAAATACACACAACCAGTCAACTCTGAGAGCCATCTGCCAAAGTTCTGGGATGCTTTCCTGCCTGCCACCACGCATGTGCAACCCTTTCTCTAGGCAAGGTTTCAACATTTGTTGAACTTAAAAATATATTGTTTGGATTCATTGGAGGTAACATGCTAAAATCTCCCAGGTCTGAATACAGACACTGACTATTAAGATAGATGATATTACCATCATTGCCTGCCTCCCCCAGGAATGTACACTGTGTTTACTCACAGCTGCCTGCTTCACTCATGCAACTTAAAGTACAGGCTCTTCCATGAAAAGGTATTCCAGCTCATGTCACAAATTGTTTTAGAAGGAAATACTTGCCCTGTGACATTAACCAGACCTAAGTCACTTCTGACATTTCAGACTGAATAAAACCCACTCAGTAAAATTCACTTCAGCATGACAAGTTAGAACCAACAAAGCAATCCCACACAGTACACGTGGCCCAATCCTTTTTCTTACCACGTGGTTTTATTCCTGACTTTTCTTCAGCAGGATATACAAGACCCCCAGCAAACCCCACCAAAATTTCTTCTGACTTCAGGCCAGACTACAGGGATTTAGGAATGGCTTCAAGCTCCAGGAATAGTACCTGAGCTGAACTTTTAAACATTTATACATCACTGAGCTTTAGTGATCTGCACCCTCTTTACATTGTCAGCTTGTGATGAATCTGCAGCAAACCAAATTTGGCATCATGCCCAGTCTAACTTATCTATCTTCTCCAAATCATAAACTTCCTAAACTAATGCTTCCCTGTGCAAAGATACTGGGAAGAGGATAAATCTTCAGCCATAGCAGGCTGTTAAAATTCATTGAATGTGCATAGGTTAACTGAAAAAAATGGTCTTTATAAATATAATTTTTTTAAAAAGTACATTTTAACGGTTTTTTATTGACCTTTCCCTATATGAACAATCTCTTAAGAGAGCAAACACATCTAACTTCACACCACATAAAATATTTATTAACTTCCTTAATTTGTGCAGCATCATTCTATCTCATTTATATCTCAGACAAAAATTACATTTTTGTTCAGTTTTCACAAGTTTCTCAAATTAAAAAAACAAACAAAAAAAAAAATCACCCCCCACCCCCCTACTTTTATGGAGCACATAACAGATGGGGCAGCTGTTTTCTGGCCTTCCTTCTTTCTAAGAATAGAAACCTCAAAGTATTAACCCCCTTGACATTGATTTACAACACAGTCTTGGACAAATTACTGAAAAGTATCTTTGTATGTCCCTGCTCCCTGTGTGTTGAAGATATGCTATAAGCCACCTAGTCAAACTCAAGAGTTGTGTTTGTATATAGTATGCTTATCCTCTACCATGCAGCAAAAGTTTCTGTTCCCTTCTGTCCCTTCCCAATTAGAGTTTTATGTATTTCTAATGAGTAAAATTAGCTTTCTTTGCTTTGAGTTTAACTTCAAAGTTTTCTTTTTTATTTATCTTTGTCTGTGACAAGTAATTACTATATATGGTAGAGTTGGTGCATGTTTTTCTATCAAAATATTTATTTTGATAAAAAAACAAGGAAAGTGTGGGTGGCAGGAAGAAATGCATTTTCTGCCCAACTCTAATTATATATGTATATACACACATATGTGAAGAGTAAATGTACTGTTTTGCATACTTTGTTTTTGCCTACCCATCCATGGTAATTAAACCCATGTGTATTATATTTATTCCCCTGAGTTCAACCCTCCCTTTTGACAAATCAAATGATTAAACATATACTTTACTTCTAACAAGACTCTATGCAACGCTAAACTGCTGCCACTTAGTTGCAAGAGCGTTGCTTTTTATAACAAACAACTAAACGTCTCTATTCCCCACCCCCTTTGACTCGTGCTTTGATAAGCAGCGGCCCTAAGCACTGACAATATTTTGCTTCCTCTGGGGAGGGCATTACCCTTCATTCTGCAATGCAACTTCTGTGTGTCAGCCCGTGGACCACTGGCTGCTTCTAAGGCAGTCACACCAGCGTTTTCAGGGTGATGCACACACCCCTAACTACATCCAGGGAAGACCAAGAAGTAGTAATCTCATCTGCAGTAAAATCCGAGCACAAACGAAACTGTTGCCAGTGGTAAAGGCCTTACCTTAGCAGAGGAAGCAGCTCTGCAGACTCCCTGCTGCATACAGCACAGGCAGCCTTGGGAGTTCCTGCCAAAGCACAGTGGAAGGTTAATAACAGAACTTCCTGCTCAGGCCTCAGTATATTTTGTTGATTTCAGTTTCCATAACATTGGTTAATAATTCCTTAAGTTTTTGGGAAGGAAGGTGCTTAGGTCAAGCAGCCATTTGACTGCTCGATCAGCTAGAGTACTTGGATTCCAAATCTGTGGTGCTTCTGTAAGTTCTGCAAATGGATTATGCAAGTATGTCATGTTTGGAAACAGGCTTTTTAAGAAAATTCACGATGATTCTAGAGAGAAACAAAGGAGTCTCAATAGCAAATGAAATGCCACTCCAGAGTAAAACATGGCCCATGGGATCAGGATTATGGCCTGGTACTTGAGCTAACAATGAGGACTCTGTGAGCAACCAGTACAAGTGCCAGCAGGAGTATGATGGTGCAACTCTTGTCCACTAAAAAAACAAGGAAATGTTTGCTCCCATCACAGATAACCAAAGATAATGTTAAAAAAAAGCCTTGAGTTTCTTTGAAAATTCTTCATAAAGACAACAGTGGTTATAACAAAGTATCCAAAAATTTGTATACTCTTCCTGTTAATTAATAAGACAGGCTGCGTGTGGAGGGAGCTCACATCCTTTAAACATTGCAAATTGGCAGACTATTTTGCTAGCCAGAGAATGAAAACTTAGCTTCAGGCAGACATCCTGTTGGACCTTTCCTTCCAAGAACAGAATAAATGAGGGGGGCAAGGGGACCTGGATAGAACAGACAATTTAAACATTCAAATTCCCTGCAGTCCCGATTTTATTGGGAAGGG
Organism: Ploceus nigricollis; assembly: GCA_013399945.1. Lineage (NCBI taxonomy): Eukaryota > Metazoa > Chordata > Aves > Passeriformes > Ploceidae > Ploceus > Ploceus nigricollis. The sequence goes on along the minus strand of VXBC01004931.1, from coordinate 583,956 downwards.
AAGTGGCTCTCCTCCTTTCTATAGGTTCTTCTTTCACATAGGGTCAAGGCCTGCAAATTCTTTATAACTTACTCATGACATGTAAAATATTGGCAGTCCAGTTGACCAAGAAATTCGTAAGAGTAAAGCAGCAGTACTACATGCAAGCCCAAGAAGAACTCAAGTTCTGTCGCTTCTGCAATCCATCAGTATCCCATAATGGGCTTGTGAGAGGCTTACATGTGATCCATTCCCAAACTCCACACCTTTTAGAAGAGGATATCTTTTAGATTTGGAGAAGATTACAGTTCATTTGAAGGATAAACATAGGTACATGTTAAAGGAAAGCCAATGTGATGCAGAAAAAAAAAGGCAGGTGCTTTTGAACTAGTAACATAGGAATTTAAAAATCAGAGGTCTCTGATAATTTCCTTATTACAGTCTGCTGAAAATATCCATGTTTTAAATCCTCTACTAATAGTTTTCGGGTTAGTTTCTAATACAGATTAGAAAGTATTACTATAAAATGCCACTAACTACAGCTTTGAAACTCAATATCCATAAATTTATATGTATACATCTGTAAACCAGGGTAGGTTTACCTCTGTAAAGTGAAACACACAGGTGTGACACTTCAAAAGGATTTGCCTTTATTTACCAGACAAAAATTACAGACACATCACATTTGCAGTAGTGGCTCTGATTCCACTTTATGTGAAATATGTTGTCCCTTTGTTTGCTGCTGACAAGCGTAAAGAGCCACTTTCACTGCAGATAATAATGGTTAATTTATCACACAGAGCAGTGGCTGACCTCTGTGCGTCCCTGGCCCTCCATCACCTTCACACCTGCTCAAGCTAATTGTTAGAGCCAAGTGTAAATGAAAATCAACTGGGCTAATAATGAATGGAGGCCATTACTCGCAACAGCACATTGCTTTACAAAGGTTTATCAGGTTCCGATATAACCAGTCCCTTAGTCACAGCTCCCTGTTTTATAAATGACAATAAGGCAAATTCTTCAGGCCAGGAAGGAAAAGCAGGCAGTAAGGAAAAACACCTATGTTTGCCACTGGTTTTATAGATCTTAGCACAGCAAATAACATCCTGTCACTGGAAAAGGCAAGCCAGAAATCCTGGTTCATAAAGCAGTGGAAGTATTTTTAAAATTCTGGAACCAGATAAAGTGTTTATTCATTTAACATGGTACTGGTCTCTTAAGATTCATGGGTGCAAGTATACAAACTAATGAACAGGCAAAAATCCTGTTGGTGAATAGGGAGGAATTGGGTGAAAATCCAACCCATAAGTCACACTAGAGACTAGAGAGCACATGACAATCCACCACTTCAAAAAACTAAAATCTCAAGGAACTTTACCTTGCTCAAAACAAAACATAGAACTTGCTATTTTTTAGTGAACCTGACATCTTCATCCATTTATCTTCAGAAATAAGGACAGAAATAATAAAAATATCACAAATACTCATTCTATCACAATCAAAAAATCCTAGAATTTAGGGGGTGGAAGGTTGTCTATAACATCAAAACTGAGAACGCAGAAGATATAAAGATGTAAGAGCTACTAAATTCTCTTTAAGATCCCACCTCTGTAATTGTTTTCGCATACAGAAAGAACTGCGAGGCTATCAGTGCATTTTATGTATCTCCTCCAATCCCCCCAAGAGAAAAAAAAGACAGCAGTTACATTCAGAATCATACAGCACATAAATAAACAGCTTGATAAAGATTAAGACAAAAACCAAAACCAAATAAAATTCCACTTCCAGCTTCTTATCCACGGTCAGATTATTTTTCAAGCAAAAACTCAGGACCTACAGACAGTGAACACTGTGTAAACAAGCTTTAAACACATCTGAACTGGGTCCTGCTGCCTTCAGTGATTTACTAGTAGAAAAGCAAATACCTGTTTTTCTGTAAGACTCTCATTACTCCTCTGTACACATCACCACAATTTTGACTTCTGCTTATTTGAAGGGAACACAGTATGTATTAAAATTGTTCATAATCTGGTAAAATAATTTTATTTACCCAGTGGAATAATTTTTATTAAAAGCAAATCCATACTCAACCTTCCCACAGAGTACCATAAAAGCAGAACTTCTGATCAATTCAAAAGCATTTTTTCATAAAAAGTTAATAAAAATAATGAAAACATGCATAATGTCTTCTACCATGTATACCGTATGAACAATCACCTAGATGCCTTCAAATTAGTAAAACGAAGTGCTTTGTTGCATGGATCTACAGGACAGAATCCAACACCTATGCAAATAAGTAAAGGAGCTGCAAACAATTATTGAACATCACGTTGCTTGTGGCAGGGCAAACTCTAAAAAAAAATGGAAATGAAAACTTGAAGGTGTGACACAAACTTGGGACAACAAGGTCAGTAATACTGCTGAAAGTTCAATGCACACAAGCTGGAATAAAACTGTATATGTACATATTTCACAGGTTCACGGTGCTATCCTGATTCTCCAGAATTATTTAATAAACTTGCTTGACTTACACTTTTGGTCCCTATTATATTTTCTCTTGTTTTCCTATCCTCATCAATATGGAGCTAGACTAGAATTGTGCACTTTGACCATGGCTCTCTATTGCATTGCAAGGATAAGAGAGAAAATTTCTCTGGTCTAACCTGGACACAGCCAGAGCATGTCCAGTCTGAACAGAGTTCCTGAGATCTCATTACACTCCACAACCCCTCAAAGACATGCAAAACAAAAGCCCAAACTGATGCTCCATTTTCCTTAAGGGGAAAATCTTTTTCCATATGTGCCAGTCTTATGAAAAAACTGTAATTAATTTTGCCCTTTTCATGGTCAGACTTGTTTTATGGCACAGCATTGTACACTACACTAGCTTGTGCTGTTTTTCCACTATATAGGGTCCAAAATCTTATTTGACAGGAAGTGCCATACATTCATAGAGCTGTACCTTTTACCCCAGAATATATCTGTGTATTTCTGAATAAGTACTGAGCTACCTTCAGTCTTTTCCAAGAGTACTAAAACACTAAAGAAATGTAGCACATGGAACTGTTGCTGTTTTTCACAGAAGGTTCTTTGCCATTTTATATTAGTTACATATGGGAGAGACTTTCAGAGCCACCATATTATGTTCCCCATATTATGACCAGAAAGAGGCAATTATATTTTATAAAAAGTGCTACCAGATTGCTAGCCAAGCCACCCTAAGTATTCTTCATCAAACATCCTTAGATATCCCATTCCTTTCCCACACACTGTCACAGCTGCACATGCTCCGACTGTAACATTTAACACGTTTTCTATAACTCAGTTTAAACTTGGTGTTCTTTGTTCAGTTTTAGCTGGCAATTGAAAGAAATTGCTATAAAAACATTGAAGTAAAAAAAAATCTGCAGGAAGCTGTCAACAAACTTTATGCCAAGCAAGCAGTGCATAGTGCCCCATCATCCCTGTGAACAGACCTAAGGATTTTCCCCATACGTAAAAAATGCTCAATCAGAATGCAAAGCAGTCACTTGTGTACAATCAAAAGATACATTTCTTTCCAATATGTAGATCTCAAAACATTTTTCAGAGTAAGAACAGGTCTTTGTAAAGGGCATTTAAGCAGCTGTCTCATGAGGGGCTTGATTCTTCTGGTTGAGCCTATTGAAAGGTAAAACCACAGGCTCCAACCAGTCTGTAAACCACATACTGCAAAATATGAACTTCAATTCAGCACCACTTTCCCTGTAATTGTCATACTGACTGGCAGATGAAAAATTTGCCTTAGAAGTGGTGTATTCCCTTCCCATCCCTCAAGGTACAGACACTGTTATCTGAAAGGGTATTCTGGAGTAAAAAGTTCTGAAGGTCATCTCAGCACCTCTATCTCCCCTTGCCTCCTCCCCAGCTCAGTTCAAAAAGAGAATCTCCCCTCAGCATTCTCTACCTCCTCTGCTCATGCTCTGGCAGCAGTACTGAGCATGGAGGAAGATTACAAGTTCATCCATGGAAGTAATTTTCCAGACATTTTTCCAGGAAGATGTCCAGACCAGATGAGGATCTGTGAGTAGAGCAGAAAAATTCTTCTGCACAAGTGCCCACGGCACTTCAAATATTACAGCAAGGATTCCATCTGTCCATGACTTAGGAAAAGAAAATATATGTGCCAGAGTAAAGGAGTCTGATAAAGCAAGTACCGTGCTCATACTAGCAAATATTTTGTATTATACTCCAAGAGCAAGATGATTCTGAATATATAACTGGATTGTATTTTTAACTTTTATACCCATTAAAACTTCAAAGTATTTTATGAATAGAAAATTTATGCTACATATCCCATGAAGCTGTGCTAACCCTTTGGAGAACTAATCATCCCACTAAACAGAATTTTCCCTCTCAGTAATATTCAATACAGTAGAGAGGCTGATTGTGATAGCAAAAATATGTTTTAGTTTCCTAAAAGGAAAAACCCTCAAAAAGTCCAGGCTTGAGCAACTGTTTTCTTACACAATCAAGTTTAAAAGACAGAGAATAAAGCTTAGAGCAAGGTTCTATTTAAATTGCATTGCATACTTTCATATTAGTGAAAAAATGTGTACTTGGAAGGAGGGGAAAAAACCAATCATCTAGATTATATAGTTCATGAAGAATATGTGATTCATTAATGGTAGGGGTATTCAGTAAATCCAGTTAAGGAAGGCGGCCAAAACCAGTTGATGCAATCAGAATGCTCTCCCCATCTATTAGGCATACAACATTTAAGAAAATTTACAAGCAGCAACATTAACTACTGTTCCCAGCCTTTACAATTTGTACAATGAACTCAGTCTTCAACAGACAGAATAATTATGCTAATAGAAGAAAAACTTTCCAAAAAAAACGGCAGCCAAATCTAAGAGACCTGTCAATGCCAGTGTCATCAGTGGAGTGATAACTAGTAAAGAGCAGATATCAAAGGCTGTCTTTTTCTTTCCCTCCATGCTCTGTTCTGTTTGAGCCCATGGTGGTCACAGCTCCTTTAACAATATTTATAATGAAGGAACAACGTTGGAGATGTCAACCCTGATTATTCATAAAGGCTCCTCCTGCCCAGCTCTCCCCTTAGGCTAACTGTAAAAGTACCTGATTCCCAATTCTCAAACACAAAAGCGCACAGAGCTTGAAAGCTGAGCTGACTAATAAAGTTTGCATATCCCTAAGAACAAGAGCACACAATGAAGAAGAAAAGGAATGGCAAGATTAAATAAAAACAGTAAGCTTGGATGGGAAATAATAAAAATTTAAAGAGGCAAGAACTTAGATACCCCTCTACCCCCACCATACTCCTGTTCATTTACATTTCAGCATGTCCTAAGAAGCTTCTGTTTTATCTCCTGGCTGCTGCATCAAGGTATAACATACACCACAAAACTTAAATCACAGTTTGGAGTTGGAATGATGAGAGGTTGTGAGCAATGTAACTTCTAGGTCATGGAACTTCAACTCAGGAGGAATCTAGAACAAGGGATAAGACTGACCCAGCAAACAACTCTGGGTTACCGTTTCACTTTGGACCTTTATTGTATGTAAAACACACATAAACATGGGAAATGCCTTCAAACAAACAGAAAACAGCATCCTTACCATAGTACCATGAGCTGGACTTGTCTGCTGTAGAACTTCAACGCATTTCTGAGCACTTGTCAAACAACAGTAGCTTGGGGCTAGACTGTCCGAGATTTTTTTCTTATTCACACACTGGACTAAAAGAATACAAGGCCATCTTTGTCCCTCTGCTCTGCCTTGCTTACATTATGACTGACTGCTGGAAAGGGCAGGGGTCTTCTGCCCAGCACAGGCAAGTGGGCAAGAAGGAAAATCGGGGCAAGGAGCCCATGCTACCCCAAGCAGCCAGCTAGCTGCAGAAAGAGAAGCCTCTTCACTGCTCCTTTCTGGAGGCTGCCTGACACCACAGCATTGCCTCACATTCTGAGGGGCCTGCCTGGTCAAATGAGATATGGGAACCTTGGAGGCTGCCACCTCCTCCTGAGAAGTGGGAAGCTGTTGGACTCCACTCTATGTTGCCTAAGGCAGAAAGCAATAACAAAACCACTGTATCTCAAGAAAGCTGCAGGGGCATTTTGAGGTGAGAATAGCAAAAGTACAGAATCATCCAATAGAGAGTTTGAAGAAGATGCTGGGAAGAACAGTCTAAGCTGGAGGAATGGACATGGCATCATCTCTGCCGAGCTCCCTTCCTGCTGGTTACTTCCACAGCAGAGTGGTTTAGGGCTGAGCAGGCACAGGCTGCCCACATGGCCACAGAACTGCTGACAGTCCCCTGGCTGGCAGAGCCACATGGAACAATATCTGAGACAGTATCTGAGTCCCTTCTAAGTGAGTGCAGTGGACCATACACCTCCTATCCATCTGAACTGCTAACGAAAAGAGTACCTGTAAATAACGAATTGGAATAAAATTTATTTTATTTAATCTTTCACAAAAATTGAGTTTCTTTCACCTCACTTTCAGAGACTGGAACAGTAATGGAAGATGGGAGCAAACTATATTAGCAGGATAACACTTTGAAACAACCTTGAAAACTCTATATAAAGTGTGAACAAAAAGGAAACAATGAAGCAGAAGGAAAGATACATTCAGCAGTAATATTTTAAAACAACTGTTACTGTACAAGTGCACTAGTAGTAATTTTTTTTTAAATCATGCATGTACTACACAACCCTTTATAAAGCAGTGACATGGGACTGGCAAATCTAGTTAATCATACAGGATACCCAAAATACCCCACAGAAGGTAACAAGGAAACAGCTGATCCATGTAATTTTTTCAGAGCATTTGAAAGCAGCTACCCCCTTCAGCCGACAGGCTGTACTTATAGACCATCCATAGCAATTGATCTATGTACAGATGTGCCACCCCAGTGGGAGTGGCAGAATATGTGTTACCACCAGCCAGGTGAGAAGCAAGGTGTAAAGCATCTGAGCTTTACAAATACAAGAGATAGCAGTGACAAATTAAGCTGAGTTAAGACTTGCAGCAACTGAAAAAACCCCACATTTTCATTAAGAAATTCACAGTATCCATAAAAACTTTTGTAGACTGTAATAGTCTCTCTAGAACAACTGGAATAGTCCTTCTTAACAGCAGCAACAAAGGATCTGCTCTCTTAGTGCAAGTGCAGACATTTTCCTTTTTGTGAAAGAATCCTCCATGCTATGACAGGAAATGGGCCAGGCCTATCTCAGTTGATTTTGCCAACCTACACACACACACACGCGTGTCCTTGTGCACCTTTTCTTGGAAGAATTAGAAATGGGTAAAATTTCAGACTACCACAGCCTAGACTAGGTTTTCTCTCACCCTTACAGCTCAAGTTATGCCACCTTAGATGACAGCAAAGTCATAGTACTGTCTCTGGGACTCAGCAGTTTTGCCTTTATGCCAGCATTTTCCTGCTTTGGTTTACTGTAAATCCCACAAGGAGAAGGATGATAGTGGGGGTGGTTTTTACCCACAGATGATATATTCTCTATTGAGATATGCAAGGCAGCATTGCAAAAGGTCAAACAGAGCCTTCCTCAGAAATGTGGTTCACTTTAATCATTGTTTGTAAACAGGTAAAGAAAAACTGGCTTTCATTCTAATAGCTTGGGAAGTTTTGTGCCTTGGAAATGTAATAGCAACTCAATCTTAAGCTTTCAAATTCTGTCAGTTGACTCCCCTACATATAATGGAAATTAAAAAAAAGCATTTAATTTTCTATTAGATACTTTTCCTATCACAACCATGCTAACCTGATCTAAATGAGAGGTGGCTCCAAGAACAACTTAAGCATTGAGAAGTCCATAAAGTTTAGAAGCTGGTGAAGAGACTCAGTTATACGTGATCCAAATGAAACTATTTCTGCTCAAGGATCAAATTTGTCCATTTAAAAAATCCCAGCTCTATCACTCCAGAAGTTTTTCTTGAATTACAAGTCTTCCATACTTAGCTGCTGCAGGAGTTACAGACCTTTGTCTAGCTAGACAAACAGCTGTGTCATTACACAGTGATGTGCAGGTGTTTACAATGTCACTGTCCTCCTCTGAATTTTATTCATGTACCTTTGTCATCTGGAAACATAACAGAACACATTCACCTCAACTGCCACCCTGATGACCTCAGTGTGATTCTAGGAGGAATGTGCTCAGCCCAGTATTCATGATACACATCTCACATTTCTAGCAAGAGGGCAGTGCATCGAGTGATGAGGAAGATAAGGGTAGTACCTGACTCAGCTCAATAGCCATAAGGCCATGGCCTTTTTATTAATTAGCATGATTTCAAAAATAATTGGCCCTCTTGACTGTGCCACAGTGCATCAAATGAAGTTGAGTGCTAAGAAAGTGGCACAATAAACTCATTACTGTGTACTCATTCACTGCCAAATTGTTAAAAGAGGTCATTTAAAAGGTCAAGAGTGATACTACACTACATGAGAGCTTTAATCTAAACATATAAAAATTGGCAGCACCTAATTACGAAACCAGAATTAATAGGGGGATGGTTCAGAACAAGAAGATAAGCACAATACAGTCAGAGAGGATTCATTAACCAAAACAGTCATATATCTTGGAACAAGCCAGCCCTACCTTTCTAGTCATTGTAGAGTACTGCTCATCAATTTTATAGTGTACCTCACTAGCCATTCACTGAACTGCTACCTGGAGCTATTCAATATCAACCTCTGCAACCTAAGCAGAGATAAGGATGCTAAATCCCCCTCTTTTGATATTGTGAAGCACCCTACTTTAGGGCAGTATGAACTCACAGGGCAGTGCTCCTGACTTGAGTCTTTAGGCTCCCTCCATACCTCACAACAGTCCAAGACAAAGGACTGTCAGCAGCTTTTAGTTTGCCAATGAGCTTCTAGGAAAATTGTGGTAGAAGTAAACACCTCATGCTTGTTCCAGTTTTTAAACATAAGAAATAAACCTTCCATTTATAAAACAAACTTACAAATCTCTTGCCCTTTTACACCTTTCCACTGCTCTTTACCAGGAACATCCTTAATAAGGCACTATCCAGAGAAGACAGAAACTGCCTTTGGTGAACTGGGGCCAGCTGCTTTTCCAGATTGTTTGTGTTTGAATAGATTGCCATTCCTATTGAAAGCTTTGTCAATGTTTGATTCGCACCCATCCTAGCTGCCCTGTCTCCACTTGGACTTGAAGACAGAAAGGAGAATGTCTATATGCTGAAAAAGAGTTTGCAGCTCACTAAAGGCACACACATTAGTAGAAAACAAATTTAAAGTAACACTCTCACAAACAAGACAAATCTTACTCAATCTCTCTTCTTAATACACAGCCTTCTCCATAAAAACACCATGCCTTAGGAAAACAGGGAATGAGGAGTGAAGGAAGAACCACATCAGCAAACTCTCACACACCACTACCTGAAAAAAACTTTTACTCTACCCCTCTCTGTCCCACCTGCCAGGAATTACTGCCTGCCCTAAACATTCCAGCAAAGCAGTGGCACCTTTGCAAGGCTGCCCATTAACCATCACATTGGAATTTCCCATTCCACCAGCAAAGTTGCACTTGACCTCTGACTACCTAGAACATTTAATCAAACTCCCACTAGGAGCCAAGTACAGGTCCAGAAACTCATGGCAAACTTCAGCGGGTAAATGAACTAAATTTTTAAAAACATTAATTTCGCAGCCAGTCACTGTTGGTAAAATTAGCTTTATAGCATCTGCAGCCAAACATGCAGACATATGTGACTAAAAAAACCAGCTCTCCGTTTCCTAAACCACACATTCAATTTAGATTTAATAAGACAGTAATTGCGCATTAAGTACTCATTGATTACCTAAAATACATTTATTAAGAAATAACAGCTATATAACGCATCTCTTAGATACTCACATATCTATTACAAAGCTGTTAAACAGCAATAAATGTTTATCTAAAAAATTAGCATTCAGCTAACATAAAATACACATCCTATTAAATCCAAGAGAAATACACATTGAAGACAATTAAAGCCCCTGTCTAGTTGCCTCAATTCTTCTGAGAAATGCTATTCTCCCAGTGTCTTAAGCTACAGCACCAAACCTTTGAATAGCAAACTTCTTCTCAAAAAGATTCAAGAAATTTTCAAGAAGAAATCTCCAGCCTATCAAGAAATCCTTCTTAGAGCTTCGTTTACTTGGTGAGAGAACATCACCCTTCACAGCTCTGACTCAGGGATACAGAGGAGGGCTTTTTCTACCACACTCCATCCTTCAGTGCAGACAGGTTCCCAGGAAACCTGTTTCCATGGGACCTCAGAATAGTAGCTTCAGATGCAAAAGGAATTTGTGTATTGCATCCTTATTTCTGTATCAGTAAGGAAGGTACTTGTCTCTGCTGAACAGGTACACACACAATGAGGTAAGCAAGGGAGGTGGCATTCAATGAAGTAAAGAACATTGCAGCTCCATGGGATACATTGCACAGAGCTAAAAATAACACGTAGCCATATCTGACCTGGATCAAAGACTTCTGAGAAAGAGTTGGCAAGAGTCTGGTGAAAGATGCCAAAACAAGCACCAAAAGGAAAATGGAGAGTGTGGGCCTTAGGGATAAGGGCTCTACACAAACATGAGGCACTGAACAAATATATACAAAATGGGAGCTGCATTCTGAACATTCCTTTAAGCCCAGAGAATTGCCTTTAGAAAGAAAAAAGCCACTGGAACAAAATGAGGCACATTCTGTCCAGTGGGCGCTCCCTGGAATCAGATCTGAAGCACCTATGTAGGGCAGCATAATGAAACTTTATTTCTGCTGCTCACGATTCATCAATTTTCTGGGTAAGTCCAAAACTCCTACAGACTCACTGGCCTCCTGCTGCAGCAATTAACTCACTTTTCCAACTAACTTATTAATTAATTTAAAAAAGCCCTTGCTATTGAGCAATGCATATACATCATTAACATCAGAGAACTCTTTTATTGCATTATTGTTTATTAAAACACAAACTCAGAAAAAGGAAATTGGAAAGAATGAAGGTTATAAAGCAAAAACACCCAGAGATGGGTCTGGAACATAGGCATACTCAGTCATGGAAATTCTGTTTGAAGCTTCACTGTCTGTTTTATTATGGATTCCATAGGCAGCTTCTAATTTAGTGCAGCTGTTAACACTCCTGCTACATCAAAAATTCCCTCTGCTGAACTTTTGTAGAGGCTTTTTTTTTTGTTAGACAAGAACCAGTCCTTTCTGATTTCACAGTTTCCTAATTATGGTATTGCAGCTCTCATTTGTACTGTAAACCTGATCAGATTTTTTAAAAAATAGTAATTTACAAGTAGCACTGTTTTTCCCAGCTGCTGCATTTACCCAGTGATACATAAAAGGTGAGCAATAGCTGGTCAGTAACCGGCTTAGCAAATCGTGTCTAAGAATATTGCTGTGAAATATGAATTACAGCACCTTCAGTGACAAACCGCCTGTAAAAGCTTTGATCTTCAATTGCTGTTCAAAGCCTCAATACTAATTTCTTTTAACTGCATACTTTAAGAAAATTAATATAAACAAATACCTCAATTACCAACAAATGAAGGGTAAAAACCTACAAGAAGGATTAACCCACTAATTGAACATTTAAAGCTTTAAATAGCAAACTAACTCTGAATGACTAATAAAAAGGCTGTCACTGTTAAAATATGTCTGATAAACAAGACAGATTTGTTTTTCTTCTTCTATGTTTACAACAGTCACCTTTCTTTCCAATCACGTCCACAGAGGTATTTCCATTTTCTTTAACATATTGAGTTTATTGTAGACAACACAATTCATACCTTTTTCCACCAATAACGGTTCAGGGCCCCTCTGAAGCATTTGTTCTGCAAAGCGACATATTGTGACAAATACAATGATAATGGGAAAATATGGAAGTCTGACAGAAATATTTTACTCCCCATTTCCACTAATGAGAATAAAAACAATGAGAGACACCTATCAAAAAAATTGCAGTAAGCAATTTATTTGGTTGAAGCATAAGCAGTGCTTTTTCTTTCCTTACATCCCTTTCTCTTACTTTGCTTAGAGCAGGCTTTTCATTTTTTTCTTCATTTTCCTTTATATTGTCAACCAAGAACAGAGTTCCTGAGGAGACAAACAGGGGGTAAAGAAGACAAATCTGTCTCCTTTGTGCGAGAGCTGTAGGCCAGAGTTATCAACTCCTCTGCTATTCAAGATAGATTTGCATATCCAAGGCCACCCGAGGCAGAGAAGGCATTTGGAGTCTTATTTTTTTTTTCCACAAGAACACATCAGGGAGCTAAGAAAAATAAGGAAACTCCGAAAAAATACAAGTAACTGCTGAAAAAAAAGCCCATCCAAACCACAAAACTTTGTGGAGGGAAAAAACCTTTTGTTCAAGAATTCATTTACTGAAAAAAAGACATTTTATACATAATTTGGAAATACTATTTTTAAAGAATCTCCACTGACAGAACTTGGCACAAGAACTGCAGTTTGACATCCATGCTGCTTCTGTCTATATCTTAATACAACACAACTTCTCTGGATTCAGGAATCAAGGAGGATGGAGCAGCCAGTCTGCAAACAGGTCAGTCACTTTCCCAGCAGTCTTGTCCCAAACACACAGACATAAAGCCCCTGTGGTGGGTACAGGGTGCCTCAACTCTATCATTAATACTGACTCTTTGGTACTATTGCAGAAATGTCACTGGTAAGGGGTGAGGCTCCAGTACAATCCATCCCTAATTGCAGTGCTTGTCTTACAGGTACAACACTGGAATTAATAGATCTCATGATAGCAAGGCAGTGCCTGCAGAAATTACTTTTACAAGTGTTCTCAGGAAAATCATTATTAGTACAAATACATTTAAGTTAAAGTTAACTTTATGTATATCACACACAAACCAGGAATGTGCATGTAATCTACAGGATGCTCTGGACACTGTACACATTCAGCACTTCTATTAACCACAGCTGCCAGCTAACTGGCTGCTAAGCTCTGCTGTGGCCGTTACCCATTGTCACACGCGCTTGCTTTAGTCCAAGTCGGAGCTTCTCGTGCACTTCATTTTCCTGCACTTGCTCCCCAAATCCAGTTTCAGTGCAAATAGGCTGCCATCTGTAATGGCATAGGAGTACTCTGGCAGATCAAGGTGCTATAAACCTGAGTAAAGACAGCTAAATTCCATTCCTCAACAGACAGCCCAAAGACCCTAAAATCCCCATTCTTGTCTACTGCCCACACTGAACTGCTGTTAAAAAAATTATCTTGACTTCCAGAGGAGATGATGTGTAATTTGTTCTTGATATTATGAATATTATAAACAACTGTCTTAGCTACACCTGAAACACTACCCAACTGCCCAAACCCAAACTGTATATATGTATATACAGCTAGACCATGCTACAGAAAAGTTCTTAGTAAGAAGTAGTACACAAAGACATTTGTTTCAGCAATTTGAAATGACTGTTTGATTTTGATGTTTTTTTTTTTTTAGTCTAAAGCTTTTAACCTGTGATTTGTTTGGTTTAAATACATTTAAGGTGGATGTAACATGTTCATAAACATTTATCAGTAGCATGATAAATTAAACACTTCCTAGAAACTATTAGATCTATTCATATCCATATTGCACATTAGAGAATTCTTATAACATTAATTATTTATTAATTTATTTAGGCATATTTTCCAAAGAAAGTGAAGAATGTAAGTTTGCTGAAGTTGAACCTGAATTGAATTTGTATTAATTTATCAAATACAAAAATAGAGATTATTTTAGTGCAAAACAAGATGTGGTTGAGGAATAAGGCAATACAAAAGTCAGAACAGCAGAGTCATGTGAGTCAATCTCCAAACCAGATGATTTTTTGTTTTGAAGTTTTGTGTGTGTGGTTGTCTTAAACTAAATATTTTTGTTTCTTTTTATGTGTTTTTTTGAATTATGGGGCTTTATATAGCAGTAGGACACATTTTTCAAGTGTTTCTCTATAGCAGGATTTCTGAAGGAGTGTATTAAAACTATCTCCCACACAAAATCAAGCAGCCCCCCACAAAGCCTCTCAAAATCACAGATCCACATGGTGCTGAAGTTGAAGAAAAGGAAGAAAGCCACCACCAAATACTCAGAGATCTGTAGAAATACAGGTCACAGGTATTCATAGCCTGGCATGTGATTTCCATGCTTTCTTATATGCTGAGAAATAATAGTAAAAATGTCAATGCCAATATAAGAGGAGAGTTCTGCTGTGTGAGACACTGGCTGGGAGCAAGTAAAGCATCAGAACTCCCTGTCTGACCTTTCCAGTTGCCTCTTACCACAAAGAGTTAAAGGCTAATAGATGCAAAAGGATGAGAAACTGCAGCAGAACAGAGTAGAAACTTGGATGAGCTCAAGCTTTTCTGCACCTATTTATACACCACCACATTTCTTCTCATAATGGCCTTTCTCACACGGCACATTAACTATTAATGTAGTACAAAAATGAACCTGTTCTCTCTTAGAAGCTTCCCAGAATTGGTGTGACTGAATTGAGATTCCTCCCTTGGTGCCCAGGCTGGATTCTTCTAATCAATTTCCTGTCTTCAGGATAGCAGTTGCTAGAAGTGGAGAATATGGCCTGTAGCTCCTAAAACTAATTGGAGGGCAAGGCAGAAATGAAAATCTGATGGCACTACTTTGCAATCCTACAATCCATCAAGAGAAGCAAAACTAAAATTCATATAATTATCGTAACTGGTTTTTAAATCTATGAAATTACTTCAAAGTGAAGAAAGGTCTAAGTTCTATTCTTACTCCATCTGTTTCATAAGCATTATGACTTTCCAGGTATTAAAAGACTCATTTTCAATGGCAAAAAAAAAAAAATTATTCAGCAGGGAATCTCGAACAAGAATATGCAAGTCACAAATCAGGCTATTCTGCAGGAAGAGAATAAACAAAGAACACATATATGTAAAACACTTACTCCGTGAATACTTAGCATTCTTTCAGGATAAAGAATACATCATCGTGCCAGATGGCAAAATTGTGCAAGTGCCATGAGCCACACCCTTGGAAGTACAATGTCCCAAACCAGACAATATTTAAGGACAATTTGGATCAGTTTCAAGTAACTCAGCACTTTCTCTGAAACAAACCAGTTCATAAGTATCACAGCATATGTCATAGCTGAGACGGCCATGATACACAGAGCATCCCCATAAAATTTCAGCAGGCTTTAAGCATTCACCCATACACAGTAACACCACACCTCACCAGAAGGCTTCAGGCATCTGCCCACACAGAGTAACATCACTTCAGCAGGTTGCAAGCCTCTGCTCTTTCTTGTTCTTTAGCCCAACCTTTCATACCCCCCATGTTCATGCACTGCACCTGTGTGCCCTCTGTTCCCTTTGGTGGTTGGTCAGTGCCCCTGGGCACTCCATGGCTCATTGCTGCCAATGCTGCTCACCTGCTTCTCACAGCTGTAGCCACTGGGGATGAGGCTCCCACAGCCCCACTCCCAGTTACCACAAACTGTGCCTACACATGGGTATATTAATGAGATCTCACTGCTTTTCCTTCCATTTACAAGGATCAGCTTTCAGAACAGTTGATTCTTTAGCCCAGATCTTATAAATGTACTGCTTTCTTTCCAGAAAATCTGAGCTAGAGGAGGAGCTGCAGGACAATGTAGGTCCTGACAGACTCTGTATGGCAACACCTGCCTTGGTTTGCTTGGGTGTCACTGTTGGGGCTTTTCCAGCCAGTGCTTTTAAAGGAATAGTTTATTTCACCCTTCCTGGACAGAGGCAACCTTCAATGATTAAGGCAATAAATTGTTTAGCACCTACATGAAAAGATACAACACCATCAACTATAAAGTCTAACTCTTCTTTGAAAGTGGGGCTGCTGAGTCCATTTCAGTCAGTTATAAATTATAAGGTAGACATTCAGAAATACTAATTCAGAGCCTTTATGAAACTAGAACTGTAGTTTCTTACTCATTTAAGGTCCTGTTGAAAAAGTTGCTAGAAAGGTACACTAAAAAGATCATAGATAACAGACAAGGTTAAGTCTCATGATAACTGCCTTTAAGGCTGATCTCAGTAATCAGTTCTTTACCCTATGTTTTTCATACTGCAGAGATTTCTTTTGCCAGGGTTGGTCAACTCTCTTACACCTTTTCAATTTCAGTTCCTCAATTAAATGTGCTAAATGCCACCCTTCTCAATGGAAGCAAGTCAAGTAATTGGCTGTTGCACATAATGGACATTTTTTCAGCAAATGTAAATCAATATGCTCAGTATATAGATGATCAGACAGATTTACATCTGTCCTGCATTTGGTATAATACTTCATTTGCCCCAATATTCCCTTTTTTGGCAGGTGTTCTTAAAAATATTATCTCACCTATATAATATAGGTCTGTGAGCAAGAAGTTGGATGGAAAACTGACAAACAGTTGGAGGTTCTAAAATTGAGTCCAATGTACTTTATTTGAGAATCAGTGAAGTGATAGCATTTTCATTTCCATATGCCCCTTTAGCTTATAGAAATGCAGGAACTTCATTTATTTTTAATTCACTTTGAAAATATAATGAAAAGTATTATTTTTGAGTCAATATAAATGCAAAGTCTTCCTATTTCTTCCCATCTCAAATAATTTTTATAAGCATTTGCTCAACAGCAGCTAAATGTAGAATTGGGAGAGCTTGAGGAGAATTTGAAGATATATGTAAAATTAAAGTCCTTCAGTTGTAATGTTACTTCAAATATTCAAATGTTCAAAGACAGTAACATAGCACCAGAAAATTAACTATCTTAAAATTCATGTCTTTTCTAAGCTCAAATGGATTAGCAGCAGATTTGAGGTAATTAATTCTAATTACAAGTTTCCTAGGGAAACATGGTATAATAGACTCATTAAGTGAAATGTTACATTTGTTCTGTGTTTGATTCTCAGATTATTTTAACACAGTGCAGTGTTAGTTAAAGTTAGTTAAAGTTTTTTGGGCCAGACACCTTCACTTATGCTGAACAGTTGCTCTCTCAATGAATAGCCCCAACTGACTTCAAAGAAAACCCACTTGGGCCCTTAATTAGGCATTTTCAGCCTACGCAGGTAAAATTCATTCCTTCTCGGTCAAATTCTGTGGTGTCTATTGAATGTGAGTCAGTGGGAGCTTTTCTCTGGGAAGGACCATTGAATCTGCCTCACAGTTACTTCCTGATACTCTCTTCACTCCTGACAAAAGATTTACCACCTAACCAAATACCTAACTAAATAGCACCTGCACAGTTTTGAAGTAGTCTCAAAAAAGGGCGCAATTATGTTTTTAATTTTTCAGCTATCTTCTGTTTGAGGCTATTGCTAAGCAGAGGAGTATTTTACATCTGCCTTTCGTTATGAAGACATAAATGCACTGAACTCTTTATGAACTGAGTACACAGAAAACTCAACTGCAGTCATTATTACATTCAATACATAGAGAATTCCACACAGCTATTAATAAAACTCCTCATACAAGCCACAGCTCTCAGTCTAGACAGTGCCAGGAACACGAAAGATGCCTCTTGATGCATGCAAAAGATCCCCTCTTTGATGCCTGTGTACCATTGTCCTCAGTTTGAAAGTCAAGGGAAAGTCAGTTTGATGATGCACTTGCCAAAGGAAGTAGCTGCAAAAATGAAGTAGTGGCTAATTAAAACAGAAAGGACTATTTATTTTATGGTCTTCTGTGCTCTCGGGAAGTTCTGACGCACAGAAGACAAATTAAACAACGATTCATTTTGTGTCTGTGCTTTGAGAACCATGCCCAGTAAGATTACAGATAGGACAGTGATAGGTCCAGCAGGGATTTCTACCAATTAAGCTTCCACACTCTGGGTGGGTTGAGGTGTTTTGTGAGCCATGAGTTATTTTTGCACATTTCATGGGTTGCAGTGGATAGCCACAAAAAGGCTACATTAGGAGCAGTGTTACAGGCTTTGCTCAGAGATATCGTGTGTTCCTGCAAGTCTAGACCTCTAAGAAGATTTCAGTGAGAGAACTGAGAATGCTTAGTTCTCTAATACTATCAAAAGGTTGATAGGTGTGCTTTTACTTACCCAACCTTTACATTTCTGCAATCAAGAGGGAAAAAGAAAAGATTACAAGGTTTAATTGAGAACAGATACAGCTAGATGATGCCAGGTTTTGTTCCACTGAATATTTATGTTTTCTCCTATATGCCACCTAGCATCCCAAGAAGCTGTAACTCACAGTCTGTTTGTAGCTAAACCAGAGCTTTCACATTACCACCTTTTTTTTTTTTAATGAAAGGCACAGTTTATATCTGTTCTACACAGAAATAACAGTAGTATTTTAGGTATTTCTATCATATGTTTTAGGAAACATCAATTCAAAAAACAATAAAATGAAGTGAACAAATTTTGGGTGTGTCTCACAGTAATACAAATATCCTATTTTGTAGAGTGACAATTCAAAGTTACACACACACAGAGGATTCAATAAAGGTAGTTTTCCTTTGATAGTTCTGCAAGTCCACCAGATCACAGCAGAAGTATCAATGTATGTATCCACAGACAGTGTGATGCATACCATACAAGTGGGGCACATATCCTGAATATTGCATCTTATCTTTAGAGGACTATGATCACAAGGCAATCCCTGTATTATACCTTTGTTTTCCCTTGTACAGAGCAAAGACCTGTGTTTGGCACAGTAAACATTTTGGCTTAGGTTTTAAGCATATTTTGAAGATCAGATGCCTTAAAAAAAAGGTAAACTTCATGCTATTGTAAAAGCACAGAATCTGGTGTTGAAGGCAAGGCTGGCATACAGTGCCGAAATGTGAAAGACTAATGAAAGAAAAAAGCAAAGCCATTTTGATGCAAAACCTATATAAGATGGAATATACCCTATCAAGAGACCAATGGAAGCAAAAATTTACTGAAGATTATGGGATAGATTCAGACAGTTGCTTTGATTTCAAATGTCTGTGAGGAAAGCATGAGTGGAAATAGAGATTTGAAAGTAAAAAGAAAAATGGATAAAGCCACCCTGCCTGAAACAATCATATTTTTAAATCACAAAATACCATTTCAAAACAAAAGAAAGAATTTATTATTAAAACCTTGTTTTTAACCATTCATGGAAATTGCCCACTCATAATTTGTCCTTCTCAGGAAGATATTCAAATAAGAAACAGA
Organism: Ploceus nigricollis; assembly: GCA_013399945.1. Classification (NCBI taxonomy): domain Eukaryota; kingdom Metazoa; phylum Chordata; class Aves; order Passeriformes; family Ploceidae; genus Ploceus; species Ploceus nigricollis. The sequence goes on along the minus strand of VXBC01004931.1, from coordinate 564,764 downwards.
AAAAAAATATATAATTAAACAGGATACGTCTAAAATTTTTATGTTCCACAAAATTTTCTATTTTACCCTTTTGTTAATGCTAACTGAAGTCTTAAAAAGCCTCCAGAATGATTTTTTGGTAAAAATAAGCCAGAACTACTAATTTCCTGTTATCACATACCTCACACACACTTCATAGAAACATAGGCACACCTTGTTTTGCTGTCCTAAAGCCAGAAGGAGAACCTGCACATATGCTGGGATTCATGTTTGGCTTACTGCCTGAAGGAAAAACCTCCTTCGGTCAGTCTCAGCATAGAGCTGTTTTACTAAGTTGATACATAAAACTAGGCTTTCCTCCAGTTAAACAACAATAATTTGTTTTAGTTTGATAGGTCTTTCTAAATAATGGTGTGATCAGTAAACATCTGGCTTCTTCCTAGCAGATTAAGCCTCCAATGAGGAAAGCGTGTTTATAATTCTAATTTGAAACACAGCACATTAATATGCTGATTCTCATAATGTTTGCCTTAACCTGTTTGGAGAAATTATGACTACAAATATCTTGTACACAACACCTCTAAACTACCAGCTTGTACAAACAACACGAGAGCGGCTGCAGTCTCATACAGATGATTAGAACCACTTCAGAGGCAATCATGATTAGCGCTTTGGCTTGAAGCCATATTTTACACATAAACAAAGCATCTGTTTCTGAGTTCCTGTCCCAGGCTAATAGACCCACCTCCACTATTACTAATAAGCTCATTCAAGAGAGCCAGATGGCCTATCTGAAACAGCCCTGGCTTCTTCCTGAGCAAGGCAAACCAGAGCCATGGAGGCAGAGCTGGCTCTAAACCGTATTTCCTTGGGCTCTAGGAGCCAGTAAAACAGGGCATAAACTGGCTCCACTAAAAAAGAATACAAATGGTGGTACCATCCATTATTTAGAATTGGTGGGAGGCCAACATCTGCCCCTCCAGAAGATCCTTTCATGTAGGTACGATGAAGGAAGATGAAAAGTACAGCACACTTGTGCAGGAGTCGGTGCAGTGCAACGCTCACTGTCCCCGTCCCTTGCGGGGTTTTTTTGCAGACTTTGCAAATCCCTGCCTGCAGCCAGGCACTCCTGCTCAGCTGTCTTTGCTGTACATTGTGTGTACTTGACAATTGGGTGGTTTTACATATTTAATAAAAGTGTCATATTTAATTAGTAGAACTGGCCTCTAAAAAGGATCTTGTGCTCCTTAGCAGCAACAGAAAGTGTTGAGAACCAAACACAGCAGCACTTGGCTCATCCAGTTCTAAGATCTCTTTTTTTAACCTGTGATTCAATTTCTCATTTAACTAGTTCACTTTCTAAGTAGATTACAGTCAAGATGCTCCACAAGCCAAGGAGTTGATGCTGCAGGGAAACCCATAATTGACCTAGTCTAGGAAGACTCCTTATATTTTATTTCAAAGCAAACAGACAGGCGAGAGTCAGTGACAGGGAGAGATGGCCACTTAGGTCACCTGCCCCAGCAAAGCACATGCATAAAGAGAACTCAATTTCCCCCCTTCCACTATGATGCACAGAGTGCTTTATTCTACTGTGTGACAACTGAATTTCAGCAGAGTGTGTGTCTGCATGAACTATCAAAGACAATTCATTACACCAGGAGCAAATGAACTTCACTCTAAGAGCAACAGCAGGTCACATCACCCCTGCAAAAGTAAGGAAGTTTTGAAGAAATAAAGTCCTTTCAGAACAGCATGGCCACAGTGAGCATCCTTCTTGTGTGCTATTATCCTGAAGCTACAGACAAAAAAATCCTTTACTTCTGTCTCACGGGGATACCAGCAGAGTTGCAAAGATACAAACCTCCCCAAACGCAGCTCTCCTCCCCCCTCCCCTCACCATCAGAGACAGAAAAATGAACCACTCTGTGAGAGGAAAAAACCCTCATGGAAATGTGCTGAAACAATTGAGGCCTGTCACTCCTCTTCATTAAAGGCAGGTTCTATGGTAGTTACTGAAGCTCTGTGGGATCTCTTGGGATAAAAGCTAGAATAAAATGTGTAAAGTATTGTTCTTCATGTCTTTTTGCCATACAGCCAGTCTTGTGAGCTATGAACACAAGGCATTCCTTGATTTAAAGGAAAGCCCTGAAGAAGTCACATTTCAGTGCCCAGGTCAAGTGTGACCCCAACCCTGTGCCACTGTCCACACCAGCAGCTGAGAACAGCCTGATTTTCCTCAAGAGCCCAAAGGATTTACTCAAAGGTACATAACCACAATTGTCCTTCTACTGCAAGGATTTCAGCTGTTTTTCCTTGAAGCGATTAATACAGTGCAGGTAAGCAGGAGTATGAGATTTGAATATTAAAAAAATCTTGCTGCATATCTAGAAATGTAAGAATGAACTGCCTTATGCATATGGAAAGAATGACATGTATGTTCCAGGTTTTCTCTCCATATTTTGAATTGCACAACACCAGTGATTTTGTAGGGGTAAAAAGAGATGTTTTTTTTTCTCACTGAGGGATAGAAAGAAGGGGCTAAGTAGAAAAAAGGAAGAGAGGAAAAGTGATCAGAAGCAAAACCAAACCCCTTGTTCCAAGAGGAAAAGCAGGTACAGGGTTCTTACAAGCTTCATATAATTAACAAATGCATAGCAGTGATAGCAAGCACTGTCTGCACCAGGCATTACTGAGACCAGCATTCTCTTACATTCTCTGTACCAAATGAAGTTATTTAGAAAAAATCTTTAGGATTCATTCTACCCTCTAAGAAAGCTGGTTTAGGACAATTGGGAATGAAGTCTTAATCCACCAAATATCATACGCCCAGAGCAGCCCGTTCCAAGGGACACTAATGGATTTCCCAAAGTTTTTAGAGGAATTCAACCTCAGTCTGCTACTTATGGGGGAAAAAAAAAAAAAAAAAGAGCCCTTTGTAATTCTGACAGACTATGACTTCTCTGTATCACTGCTGGACAATTTCACTCTGACAAAGAGGCTTTCCTCCTCTGCCACAGCACCCTGCTCTACCAAAGAGAATTTCCCCATGATGCCACTCAGTCTTTGCTTCCTCTAACACTGATCACGAGATCTTATCAATTTTATCACAGCATAGGGATTTTCAATCTAATGAAAAATCTCAATATGTTGCCATTTTTCAGAGAAGCCTTCAGATGCTATTTCCACTATTAATCTATTTGAGTAAGAGCACACCAGACATATCGTGAAACAGTGTGAAACATACACTATTACTCCTTTTAAGCTGAATACTTTGAGATCTCTTTGCTTATTACTCCCCACCAAATGGTAATGCACATTTTATTTAATGCCTACTCTGTGTGTGCTGAATTAGTTCACAACGCTGCTGAGTGTCCCTTGTGAGCATGTGCTCCATTTGCACATGTCAAGCATCCTGGTCTATTTAGTCCTATCCCAACTGCTTAATGTCTGAAACAGAAGCATCCACTACATTCTGCTTGATCTAAACAGATAATTTAATACCCTTGGACAAAAGGGACCTGGTGTTTTGGTAAGCTCCCATGGGTCTAACTATCACAAAGAAGAGATTGTTGAATACACACACACACACAAAAAAAAAGATATAGGAGGCAGGCAGTCTGATCTTTATGACCCACTGATTATTCCATCAGTAAGTAGCAGCATAAATCTAACTCCCAACCTAACAAAATACTATTTTACTTCCCTTTACTCTATATTTTATCTTTTATAGCCAATAAAACATTAAACATTACGAAAGGTTATGTTCTCACCAATATTTTCACTAAATGACAATAAATTCCTAGTTGAGCCAAGCAGACATTTCAGCAGCAGCTATCCTGACTTTGCTGGACACTCTTCCTGCAATTCCCTCTGAATAGGCTGGTGCCACTAATACTGAGAAAGCCCATCTGGAAAATCTGACACTGAATTTGAATTAGTGTAATGACCCTCTTAATGATTTAATGGCAAATCTATACACTAATACAAAACTGAGCTCTTTTCCAATGATCTGGGCAGTATTTACCACAGAAAGGAAAATTCCTTCCTTAACCTTGTCTTTTTGAACATCCCCAAATACCAAAATCAGTCTCAGCCTTCTTAACTGATCTCCCTGAGCTTTAGATCAAGGCTCTAGGCTTCTCATTTTTTACTCCATGAGTTAAGAGGGGAAAATTAAAAGAATTGTAGATTAAAAAAAGAAAAAAGGAAAAAAGAAGAGAGATGAAGGTAGTTCAGAAGGATCAGGAAGGGAGGAGACTACCCCTTTAATCTGCTCTCAAAGAAAAGCACACCATTTACCTGGACTATATGTGTACGAAAGCCACGTAGATTGTGGAACAGATCTGAAAAACGATACACATTTCATGGTCCATTGATTTGGGAGAGAACAGCAGAGCATGCAGTCATTTCAAAACAGATACAGAAGAAACCCCACCCAGAGCCATTAATGACAGAAGATCTCCCAAAAGACTGAAGATTGGCCAAAGAGTGTTGGAATGACAGACTGGACAATTCCTCTATCACAACACAAGACTTGCCCAAATATTTCAGCTTAACAGGTTCACTCATACACCAGCTGCTCCATTTAGTCCACAAAATATTGTATATTGAACTGTGCATTCTCATCTCAGCTGCCTTTTCCCAAGTTTTCAGATTCACTCTTGCCCTAGTGCAAGGTAGGACCAAGCCCTGCAGCCTGGACAACTGTGAAAGTACTTGTCCACCTGGGGAAATAACTCAGATACACAGGCAATGAAAATTGGGTCAAAGCTTAAAAACACATTTCCCAGGCAGCATTTGAGCTGAAACGTAATCATTAATGTTAATCAGTCCTGAAGAACTGAACTTGGGAGCTGAAAACACTTAATGAAAACAGCTCATCAACTGCTGTAATAGGTTTGCTGTATCAGGAATTACTAAGAACCATGGGTTTTGGGGGTTTTATGTTTTAGTTTAAAAAGAAGAAATTAATCTCTGATTTAAAAGGAAAACAGAAACTGAGATAAACTAAATTACCTGGATAATAGCATACAATAGATGAGGAGAAAAAAAGGAACTGCAACCAGATAATTCCGTCCCACAGAGTGTTTATTTCTTTTCTTCTACCAGTGAGTCCAAACTGCTGCCAGAGTAATTAAACAGAGAACAGTACACCTTGGTAATACTATTTCAAAGCATGCACTCATGCCTACAAGAAGAAAAATGTAGCAAAAGTTAACTAGCACTTTGTTGAGGGGAGAAGAGGACAGATATAAACAGATAAACTACTGTATTAATCCTGAATCAAGAGCATTTTCACAATCAATTCATGCCTATTTATAATTGGTGGCAACTTCTTCCAGTTATGATTTTTACTAAAACAATGAGATTTTCTGATGATGTAAGAACACGTGATGACAAAGATTAAGGTAAGAGACAAAGAAAACTGGGATCAAAAAGCCAGGATGTCTGCAAGCCCAGTGCTTGCCCTATTTAGGAGAAATGCTGAACAAGGTCACTGGGGCACAGTCCTGGCTGAAAGGCCTACAGCACTTCAGAACCTGATAAATGCCTGATGTTAGGAGGCAGTCACACAACAGGAGACTCAGACACTGAAAGGTGTTTAGGCACCTAATTCCCATTGCTGAAAATGACAGGTCTGGACCTTCCAGGACATTGGAGTGCCTGCTTTATACTGCAGACACAGACCTGAATTTACAGCTGACTCAAGGCTCCAGCTGAGCATTCTACTCACACGGACAGCTCAGGGAGGCCCTTACAGGACGCATCACACCAGGGCCCCAGTGCTCCTGTCCCATCTCAGCGACTTCCTTCCATAAATTGCACACCATATTCCCTTCTTTTCTTTCTAATATTTAATCAGAGAAGATCAATCTGTGTATGTACTCAACTTCCTGTTCTTCTAAAATACAGTCCTTACACACAAAGCCTAGTGAGGCAGCTCTGCAGCTTATTCATCCAACATCAGGGTGTTTTCTGAGCTATGACCTCCACTAATCCAAAATACCTGCCACACAATTGCTTAAAACAAAAGAAAGGCAGATTGCAAATTTATTTCCTATGTTCTGTTCTACTAAGTCAGAGCTCCACTCGTAACACACAGTCTGAATTTTTTTCTAGTTCACCACTTACCTTACTGGAGTTCATTATTTTCAGCCTTGTGGCTCCTACGCAGATCTAATTCCTTGTTTTAAAACACTGCTTTAGCATTGTCACCAATTACTAATACAGCAGTTTATTTCTAAAATAACTGCACTTCTGATTTCTCTCCACACTCCTGTCTCCATGTCTATGGCAAGAAATGGTGGAGGGAGAAATAACTGAAAAAGTACTATCCCATTTTATTAGATTCTTTAAAATTTTCTTCTACATGGCACCCTCAGACTAATACAGCTCACGCCCAGGCAGGCTTTGAACCAGCAGGATATTTAAGCCTGTTTTCTCAAAGTCAAATAAAATAGACCAAGGCAGAAGAGGAACAGAAAAAAAAAGAATTTGTCCCATCTACCCACATCAAACATGTAGCATGTGAGAGCTGAAAGCAACCAGAATATAAAAAGCAGTTTCTTTAGTAAGACTTTCTCTAGTAAAAAAATTTAAAACCCACCCAAAAGCCAAACCAGGGCAAACAAACTCTGCAGTATTCCAGGTGTAACTATAGCTCACATCAGCCTCTTTTTGCCTTGATTTACCCTAAAGATTTACTAAATAAGATATTTTTATATAAAGTGTTTAAAACCAAGCTATTAAAACTTTGACATATTGAGTGCATTTGCAATATACAGAGTTCCAAAAGACCAGGAAATAACCCTCCTGTAATTCATCATTTGCAATAACAGCACTACAATGCAGTCACAGTCCAGAACCACTACAGAGTACAGTCTGTTTCCTGCTTGCAGGGAAAACCTTCCTACAATGAGGAAGAAAATTCAGAACTAAGAGTTCACAGTAAAGCCTAAAACACACATAAAGAGTTCCTAACACCTTTTTTTTTTTTGAATGTGCAGGAAAAAACTGGACTGGGAAAGAATTTAAATCCCCTGTTATTAATGTATTTGTTGTACAATGCCAACTGTTGCTTTACTGATGTATTTAAGCACATCATTGTTCATATATTTCTAATAAGTTAATTGCCATACCTTCTCACAAACAAAATACAATTTACTATGTATATTCACAGAAAGCCTATAAATTAATAGAATTTAATATTTTTTTTACAAAATGTTAACAAAAATATTTTCCCAGAATACTTACCCATCTTTATTGCTTCACAGATCTAAAATATTTTAGTATTTGTTTTTAAAAGAAATCTATTAAAGCTACCTTAAATAAAACTTTTTCTTTCATAGAATGTAATCGCAAAATATTTGATAAGTTCAACATTTCAAAAGAGGCCTATTTTGAATCTGGTAATTCACCCTGATTTTTGTACAGAAGTGATAAAATAGATTCAATGAGTATTCAATAACAATATTAAAAGCTGATTTTCAGATAAGTTCTATGTATGCTTAGAAATAGGCTTCACAAGCCTTACATTTTATTTTTACCTTACAAGTAAAACATTACCTGAAAATAAGTCAGTATGAGCCAGCTAGCTAAGGACACTTAGCAGAGGAGAGTACTGGCCACATTCCTTAGCAGTTATTCAATCAGGAGTCACAGCAATAGCCTGTGTTCCAATCAACCTTCTTAAATAGCTACATAGGGTGTTGGTTGGTTTGGGTTTGGTCTTTTTTTGTGTTCAGCATTAAACAGGACCTTACATAAGCCATACTCAAAAGAAGATTAATGAATATCTTCTTTTCTTGATCCTAAAAATGCATAAGATGAACTTAAATAGTCACCTCACATAAAAAATTCTTTCTATATTAAAATTTTAAAAACATTGCCTATTGTGAAGAGATCAAAGTGAGAGGAAAGGAGGGTTAATACACATGAATAAATCGAAATATCTCCTTTAGAAAAGCTACTTTAATAACACATTTTTTTATTAGCAGAGATAGTGAAAAAGAAACGAGTGTGCAATGCTCGCAATTTTTATATTATGAACAGAGCAAAAGATACGGGGTTGTGTTTAATTTTCCACAGAAAATAACAGTATACCTGATTTAAGGCAGGAAGCAGCAGATAATTTCAAGATCGAAACCCCTTCCTTTAAAGAAAAGAAAGAAAATTCCTTTACACTTATTGTCATTATTAACCCACTCTTTGAAAGGTTCTTTGTAGAAAACCTCTCCGTTTTGGAAACGCACAACATGATTAGAACTTAAGAAATAATTTCGTTTGCCTACACCTAAAGAGAGCAATTATGAAAATTGGTGAAGTATTTCAGAGAGGAGAGCAGGAAAGAAATACTGGAAGATGAAACTGAATTTTTGACACGAAGGCTTAGAGTCGGAGAATGTAAATGTTTGGAGAGAGCAGAGTTCATACGCAGGAGAGAGATTCCAGCTCTCGGTGTTGTTTGTTTGGCTGCGGGAGCACCTTGGCGCTTTCTCCGAGCTCCCTCTCGTGAGCGGCCGCTGCCAGTGCAGGCAGAGCGGCCGCACTGCGAGCTGGCGCTTAGCCCCAAAGGACCTTGCAAACGGAAATGTCTGCTGCCAAACATGTCACCCAAACACCGCTCTTTCTCTAGAAGCGGCAGGATATAAACAGAAAGACACGCCGGACACCCACCTCGAACCAAAACCCCAACTCTGCTGCTCTAGGTGGTGCTTCTGAAGAGCTCATCTGTCCTCACTGCAGTGGGAAAAAGCTACACTTGAGGAACAATCCCTACAAACAATCAAAGCAGTGTTTAGAGAGCAAACATTACCCATTTGAGAAAGAAAATTATAGACAACTTTTTAATATTAATTTAAAAGGTGTTTTAACAGCAAGGACTCAAAGCTTCCATCTTGCAAGGAACCTTTTCTTTTACCAGAATGTAAATGTTGGCTTCGGTTTTAGCTGAACTGCATTTAAATTTAATTAAACCATTCTACATCTGATTCTCACTTGTAAAACATCTTGCATGACTCCTCATCAATGCACAGCACTAATAAACTGCTTGTTTATAAGATGTTTAGACGCTGTGCAAATGAAGGCAGGAATTGCAGCAATAAGGAACACGGCTTAGTACAAGAATGACAGCTATTCTTTAGTGATGTTCTGTTGCTCTGAATTGGGCTGTTTAGACCCTGACTTAGAAAAATTCCTCTGAAATATGAGTAAGGGAGTTCTGAAAGAAACAGTAAAGTCTCCCTTACACAGAGGATAAGGAACCACCTCTCCATGTTAGAAACATCACTACTTTCTTAGTAACTTTAATACTGGCCCAGAGGTACAGCTCTTGAGCTCTATATTCCAATGTCTGTGTTAAACAGTAGGTCTGGTAAGAAGCACATCAAATTAAATCCTACTGCCGCTATTTGCTGTGCAATTTGGGTAGTTAAAGAAACAGTGTCTATGAAGTGTAAAACTTCTGGTTATTGCATGTGCTATTGGAATGGGAACACCAAAGAGCAAACGCAAAAAACTGAATCAAGATCTGACCTGAAAATATTTCTTCACAGATTCTTGGGACAACAAAGACTGGGAATAGCAAATTTTAAGGTTTGGGTTTTGGTTTTTTGTGTTGTTTATTTTTTTACTTCTGAACATAAATAGATCTTAGATAATGGTCTAAATTACATTATCAACAACTGAAATTTTGTTTGTTTTTAATAATGTATTTAATTTGCCATGTGGGGATTTAATAATAAAATGTTGCAACACTGTCAAACATCATTCTTCAAGGTATTCCTATCTTTCAAAGTCTTGGAGACCTGATTTTTACAATACATCATGGAAAGGGACTCATCTTGCTTATTAGCAAGGCTGCAACCAAACGACAGGATCAACATCAGAGCTTGGAAATTTATTCCTATCAGAAACATCAATAAGCCAGTAAGTGGAAAAAAAAAAAAAACAAACAATGGCAACAAACAAATTTAATTTCTAGAAATCTTCTAGATATCACAGGAGACTAATTTACTTCCTAGTCTAAAATCAGTAAAAACAGTCCTGGCCTTTGAAATCCTGCTGGTTTATTTAACATGGTTTTGCTCCTCAAGACAGCCTGCAATTTTGAACATCCTGTGGCAGTGAGGCAGAGCATGCCAGCCATCAAATTCTAGTTGTTCATTCCATTGACTGGAAAAATGCTTGCAGTTTGATTTCTTTTATAAGGCCACATTTGAGCAAGCAACATTTATAGAGATGACTTACTTAATTAGATTCAAAGAGTGATTTGCTATCTCAGCAGTAGTTTTTAAGTGTACAAATCTAGACAGAGAGGCATTTTGTAAACAGGTGTGAATGACACTGCTCCATCAGGCATTAAATTGGAGCTGCTCCTGAAAAATTGTATCATTTGTGCATTTAAGTTATCAATATTTTACCAACTGCAGTGTTTTCACACCAAATATTTTTTTGTGGTCTACAGCCAATGATATTTAAGCAAAATCTCTCACCCTTCTAATGGTGGCATGAAACAGCCTCCTTGTGTGCTTCTCATATCTCTGAGGAGATCAAAATTATCTCTGAGGAGTACCCGAGCCTTTGAAACAGACAGCTACAAACCAGATAATGACAGAGGGAAAACACCTGATACTTACAGGCAGTTTTGCATTTCCAAAGGAGCAACAGCTGTGAAAAGAGGAAACCATTTTACCTCCTGACAAGTCCGTGATACTTCTACGAAGCTGTGCTGGGGATGCGATCACCAGGCCCCGGAGAGCGCCTGGATGGCCGCTCCCCTCAGCCTTCACCCGTGAGGGCAACGCGCCCCACTCCCAGCTGGGGGCTGGAAAGTTTTGCTCTTCACACCTTTTCCCTAACACTCGGCTGTGAGTTTCATGCTGTAGTAGGAGAAGTGTCTCAATAAGACAAGAGCAGCGCATCCTACTGGCTCTCGACTGGGCCGGGTGGGGACGGTCCGTGGTGTCCTCAGCCCGCCCGGCCCCTCCGTCGGGCCCGCCCGCGGTGCCCTCAGCCCGCCCGGCCCCGGCCCCGCCGCGGGAGGAAGGCGGGAGCTCGCCCCTCACAGAAAGAGCAACGCCTGCCGCGCTTCCCTCTGGCCGGCCCGGGCCCGGCGCACCTGGACAGCGACCCGCAGTCCCGGCTTTGCTGCAGAAAACACTGCTGTTACAGACAGGCTGCCTCAGCGTCCTCAAACTATTCCCCCTTGCATACAGGCACACGAAGTGTTTAAATGCTGAGGGGGGATTCAAGTGTCGGCCCCTCACAGGCAGGCAGAGAGGGCTGTGGCTCAGGTTTCAGTGGCACTTAATTAGGGGAAAGATGGTCACAGAACAGTCAGGGTTGGAAGGCATCTCTGGAAATCATCCAACCCCCCTGCCCAGGCAGGGTCACCTGGAGCAGGTGACACAGGAACGCATCCAGGTGGGTTTGGAATGTCTCCGGAGAGGGAGACTCCATGACCACCCTGCGCAGCTCTCACAGTGCTCTGCCACCCTCATTGTTAAGCTCTTCCTCATGCTGAGGTGAAACTTCTTATGTTTTAGTTTATGGCCGTTGCTCCTCATCCTGTTGCTAGACGTCACTGAAAAGAGTCTGGTTCCATCAACTGGCACCCACTTTGTAGATATTTATAAGCATTAATTACATCCCCTCTCAGTCTTCTCCAGACTTAACAGGCCCAGCTCCCCCTGTGTTCTCCTCATCAGAGAGATGCTCCATTCCCTTAATCATCTTTGTGCCCTCCACTGGATCCACTGCAGGAGCTCCATGTCTCGCTGTACTGGGGAGACCAGAACTGGACACAGCACATCAGATGCAGCCTCAGTAGGGCCAAGCAGAGGGGCAGGATCATCTCCCTCAACCAGTGAAGAGAATGGTTTTGGATCTGCTGACAAAGTGAATCATTAAACAGATGAAGGGCTTGAGGGAAGAAGATAAGTTTTCAGCCACAACTAGTGAACCTGAGGAGGATGGAAACAACATAGAAAATGGACAGCAAAAATTAAATACACATCAACTGTTCAGACAGTTCTCAAATTAAGGTCTGAAGGACCCGTATTCTTAAAGTAAAACGTCATTTTTATTTGTTTTATTAGAAACATCGCACAGAGAGGCAGAGCTTTTCACAAGCACGTGTGAGCCCCTTTCTCCCTGGAGGGTTAGTGTCTCTGGCTATACACTGTTAGGACCTTTGGCAGAGGCAAGCACAGCTGCCAAGAGGGGCATGCACAGCGCAGGGGAGCAAACTGCAGCAGGGCTCTGGCAGGGAAAGGGCAAGTCAAGGGTAGCTAGGAAATTCAGGTTTTCTAGGATTACAGTAAAATGAAGAGCAAAAAAGGCATTTCTCTGGACTTGGGTTTCTTCCATCACAGTTTTCAGTCCTCTCCACCACACAGGTTCAGCAGTGCCCTCTGGTAATCCCCTTTTGTGTCTTGCTGTAAAGCAAGGGAAGAAAAATACAAAATACAGATCAGTACATATCAATACATATCAAAGCATATGAATTATATTCTAAACCTGTGGGACAGTCTATGATTCACACTGAAGCCTTCTCAGCCTGGAGGAGACTATCTTGACTGAGTTTTAATTATGTGTGAAGTGAAATTATTTAATCATTCTTGCAATACAAATGCAAGGCCAAGAAGAGAGAAATTTGGGTATGAAAAAGAGTAACACAACAAAGAAAAGCTGAAGGCCTTGATTCTGCTCCGTCTCTGATCACTGCAAAACTCATACACCAAGGCCACTATTAAAAAAATTTGCTAATAATCTACAATTGACACCTTCATGAAAAGATTCTGGGTTAAGATTTTGACTCAGCTTCATCTACACAAGGAATAATGTAGCATATGCTGTAGTGAGGGTGAAGATTAGCTTTGAAACAGATGCCCAAGCTCTTTACCTATGCCCCAAGTTAGACAAAACCTAGCACCTGTAGCTCCTGTCTAATCACAGAAATGGACAAAGGTCACTAGCTAAAGAGCCTTCTCCTTGAGCACTGAAATGAAAGGGAGTAGCAATTTACATGCTCTATTTTCATTCAGCAATCACAGAACAACTGTCTCTTCTTTTGATCTGAGGTTAGGGACTGGTGAACAGAATTTTCTTTCAGAACACATCAGTTGATTGCACAAAGCCCACATATACTGTCAAGTGGCTGACAGGAACTGTACCAGCTGTAGACTGCGAAGATAAAGGTGGGTTTTCCCATGGTACATAAATAATAGAATACTCTCATTGTGGCCTCTAACACACCTCCCACGAATTCTAGTGGTACCACAAATCCAATGAAGACTGCTGCAAAGGCCCATGATATAAAAACTAAGATGAAAAACTTGCCTGGATGAAATAATAGAGAGATTTTCCATATTTCCTCTTGAATTCACTCTTGATTTTCAGCATGTCAACCTCGCAGCGGGATACCATAATCCTGATCAGGACCTTGTCCCGGGTTCCCTTGCCCTACAAGCAGACACACTTTTAGAGCTGCAATAGCTGAAATGTTATCATTAATTAATGGTAGCACAGCAAACTACAGGCAACCAAAATGAGCAATAAAAGATACAATGAATCAAATCTTCTAACAAAGGTCATTATTATGATCCAAGAATTTGAGCATGAATGTACCTTTCTCATCAGCAGTGTTTAACCAGCTTGCAGTCACAAATTTAGCTTAGACTGTAGGCAGCACTTTTGGTTCACCAGGTCTTCCTGGAATCACCTAATGCCTGTCACCAGGTGTTTCTCTTTCATCCTGTTTCTTCACAAAATTTTTTGAGGCCAATTTAATATTTTATTTTGGTATTCAATAAACAGCTTTTTCTGCTATCAGCTCTTGGTTACATGCAAAAGATGTGTCTAACTTTTCTAATTATAATCAACTGATCTAATAAAGATCTTTATAATGGGACCTTTTCTTACATTTCCCTACACCAGAGGAATCTGAGTAGATAATCCAGGCTCATAAGGGTTAAAGAAAGTTTTTGAACAATATTAGGTAATTGTTAATTTTTTCACATGCCAGTCACATTTCTTATGAACAGAAGTTCCTAACAATGACAACAACAACAAAAAAATAGTAGAAAGAAAAAAACAGTCTTTCCTACCTTCATGGAATCATACAGTCTGTCTGCAAAATACAGCTGCTTGTTCTGAATGCACTGGACTGAAGAGAGAAACAAGAACAGTTAAATATCCTGGCCATACACAGAACACAGAATATTGCAGCCATTTTTAAAGATATGATATGTAGTTAAAATAAGGTTTTCATCAAAAGTTCCTCCAAAAAGGGGAAACAGAGAAAATATTTTTACCTGACTTGCTACTTAGAAGTCATTTGGTTTAGCTTGTGACTGAACCACAGATGTTTATATTCTTAGGAAGGGTTTCCTTCTATGAAAATGGCATCATTTCAGAATTGTATAATTTCAGAATGTTAGCCCTCCTCTACAGCTCCCAGTTCATGGTTCCACTTCTAGAAGCAATCTCTCCTCTGAAAATAGTCCTTGTATACTCATCCACGAGAAGCCTCCTTTTCAAGGCTGAGCTCTGTTTATACTCCATTTGCATTACACAGCTCTCAGTACACCCTTAGTCTGAAATGGATTTTCCCCCTTAAAGAACTCCCTCTTAAACACAGTGACATCCTTGTCATCTTCACCTCACAGCACAGTATCAGCCTTACACCCTGCCTCCCTATTTCAGAGAATTCAGTGTCAAATCAGCTCTTCAATTAGCCCCTGCCACCCCTCACTGCCCGCCTGTCTCCTCTCACACACACGCTGTTTTCTCTCCAGCCTATGTGGGTACTGAACAATTTCAACCTTTTTGTTTGCTTGGGGAAACAAACATTAAGCCTCTCTATCAAAGAAAAGTGGAACTAACAGCAGATCACAACACACATGCATTTTTATTTTAACTGGAAAAGTTTATATCTTGCAGAAGGCAAAAATAAGCTGCAAAAATAAGCTGCAAGGGCAGAGGGCAAAAATAACCTGCAATATCCTAAAATACACCAGTGGATCCAATAACACCAGCACATCTAGCTAATTCCTCATCCAGCAAGGTGAGTCTAGGCCCTACCTTTATCATGATACATTGCAAGAGCCCTGAAAAGATTCTACTTAAAGACAGTCTTTACTTCAGGGTAACTTACCAAGATTAAGAAAGGCATTCTCCAAATCTCCCTTAACCTCCTTCTTGATGCTCTCCAACATATCATATGGGCTGTAGCTCTTGTACCTCTCAAAGACTGGCACAGAAAAGAAAGTAGGTGAAATCAAAACCAGACCAAGAACTGGCAGAAATAACCAACCAAAGCATGAACACAGACACAGGAATGTAGAGACACGTGATTAATAAATATCTATGCAAGTCCTTCTGAGAATCTCATCTTAAATACAAGCAGAAGTTTGTGAAGGTCCCATGCCGTGGCCTTTTTGTTTCCCTTGAACACCTCCATAATCTGGGAAAACACCATCTTAATCCTGTACTGGTATTTTTTTTTTTTAAACAACAGTGATTTAAGTTCTGAAAAGTCTTCAAATGGCTAGCAGAGTGTGCTGCTTTACAGCAGTATCAGAGCTGCTTTTGAGTCTTCACTGGCAGATTTAAGCACATGATATAGCTAAGCTACCCTGGCACAGAGGTGAAAGCTAAAGGACTTTTCAAGGTATTCTGCATCCATATTTTCTAGGTTTGCAATGTATTTGTTTTGAGTGTATGTGACATACAATTGAGCATTGTTAACACCTATGTAAAAAAGAGCTGTACACACTTAAAATGTGACATCAACACATCCACAGAAATAACTAGATTTTCTTTAAAAATGAACACCTTGGACATGAATTAAGATTTATACAATTTCCTACATTTTTGAGTTCTTTTCACAGTCATTTCAATCCTATCTAGGACAAAATCATTACCATTTTATTATAACTTTCTCTTACATGAAAAAAGTCTGTCTCTTGAATAGTACCTTTCTGCAGGTGGGGAACACTTCTTTCAGTCATAATGTTGATCCACTTGGGGACATCAGTTCCCTTTCTCTTCACACCAGCATCATAGAGGTCCTGGGGTTAGAAAGAAAAAGAAAATCACAAAAAATCAGGAGTTGCACAAAAAGCCATTGCAGATGCATACAATTTCCTCATTGGAAAAACAAGCACTACTGGAACTGTGTCTGTGGGAAAAACGCACAAGGACACGTGGCTGGGCAGCTCACCAGGACAACATTTAAGGATCTAAATCTGACACTAATTGCTTTGTATTCACCTCTGGCTACAGCTTTACTCTGTATTTAGCTCTGTTTACCTCAGCAGAACTGCTCTTGCCAGATGCAGATGTAACAAACAAGCACTAACAGCCACTAAGTTCACTGCCGTGGATGTATTTCCTTTTGTTAAAGGCTCTCTCTCTTCACATATCTAAAAGAAATACCAGAGAGCTTCTGTCTAGTGGGTAAATACTCTGTGAAAATTGATACCTAATTGCAAGTGGCAGATTCACTGACACCATGCAAACATTACTGTGCAGGACAATCTGAAATACACACACCTCCTTCCCAAATGCTCTCCACTTCCACAGTATGTTTATGTTCAATATCCCCCAAAGCCTGACCAACTGGAGATATTTCATGGTCATTACCAGCACTTACCCTGGCATCTTGGTCAATCAGCTCATAATCAATCACAGAGGTATCTTCACACCTTTTGCCCTTCAAACAAGATATCAGTATTTTAGAAAGGTTTCATAGAAAGTTTGCTATGCATATATTCAGGTATTTTTTCTTATTTTAACCTGAATTTGCTAAATGAGTAACTGCATACTCCACCCCCATTATGAAGCTAATGCTGTGAATGCTGCATTTCTGTTAAAATACTTTGCCCTTCAACATTTTAATTTTTTTTTTTCCCCCAAAGGTCAGTGAAAACACAGGGAAGTTTAAGAGTGCATCAGAAACCCAATTGTTTCACTGGCAGCACCACTCAGGCACATCAGAAAAAGCCCTACCTTAGCCAGGGCAACCATTAGCTTGCGGAAGTCACCAGACGTGTCTGATATGATGTCCTTTTCCAGCTCTGTCTTGTACACTAGAAAACAAAGAGTTCTTTTCAGGCAAAGGGGTGTCTCACAAATACTCCTTTGCAAGAAAAGAGGCTGCTAATTACTGTGTTTTATGCACATAAACAGTTACAATCGAAGTCAGGTGTGGAGGACAATGAAAACGAACCCATGCTTCCCTACATCAAACCCAGCATTGCTACCAGCTAGTCATGAGATCCATGCAATCAGTCTCTCATGGAAAGCTTACAAAAAAATTTCATTTAGACACAACTTGTATTAGCAGCAAATAGCCTTCAGTCTGTTTGCTACCAAGCAACAAGACAAAACTATATAAACCACACAAATATCCAGAACACCAGTACAAAATGGCAGAGAACCAAAGCAGATTTGAGTTAGCTTTCTAATAATGAAATTCACACTGAGGGGAATTTATCCAAGTAATTCAGTGTAAAAGACATAGTACATGGAAACTTGCAAAGTAAACTCACTTTCCCTGTAGACTCTGTTGATTTCACTGAGCTCCTGGTTTGTTCGGGAGCAGATGATTTCAATGAGTGTGTCTTCATCAGTTCCCAGCCCCTGCAACACAAACGGGACTCAGTTAGGAGCTAGCAATGAACAGGAATGCTTAAATAGTTTAAAAACATTTTACAGACATCTCCTCTCCCCAGCTCTAACAGTTCAGGAATATTTTTTGCCAACTGCTCCTGAAAAAAAACTGGGAGCATGAGAAGAAAATCCAGTGTTATCATCTTGTTAGGATGCTGTTTGTTAAGCCCATCTGTAATAGAATGTCATTTTGTAGGTGGCAAAAATGGGCATAGTTTCCACAGGATTTCAAGAGAAGTAACAGCGTGGGAAAACATCTCATGCTGCAGTCTTGAACATGTGGAAAATGGAGGCAATTATGTGGCAAAGTACCCTTTGGGTAAAATGTCTCCCTTGAAGGGGCAAGAAAGTGGGACAAACCAAAAAAAAAAAAAACAAAAAACAAACAAACAAACAAACAAGCAAAAAAAAACCAGGAGTAAACCCAAGTAATTTTATTAACATGGCTTAAAGCTAAGAGAACTAGGAGAGGTTTACCACACAATGGCTCTAATAAGCATCTGGAGAAAATATGAAGACTAGCAACATATACAATTTTCTAAATATTTTTGGCATATTTTCAAGAATGTGTAACGAAAAAATAATTAACTCCTCAGCGATAACTTTGCTTTCCTCAGCTCTGATGCCAAAGTCATAGTTTGTAATGCTCTAGGTATCAAGCCAAACTTAAGCTCAGGCAAATTCAGAGCATTGAGAGGTTTTGCTAATTCAGACCAGTTCAGGAGTAATGGGAATTCCTTGGGAGCTTGGAAAAGCAACCCATGGAGAGCATAGAATATTCTACATTTGGGACTACTCTGATGAAATTGCTTGGTCTTTAATCCCAAACCCCAGACTAGTCTGAGTCACCATAAATTATGGATAGGGTGTAGTCAGACCAGGAGAGGGCAGCATCTGATTACTCAAACACGGCATTTGGCCCACAGTTGAAGAGTTACCATCCCCATAGTAGGTTGGTTTTTTGGGTTTGGGGATTTAAGGTTTTTTTGGGGGGTCGGGGTAGTGTGTGTGTTTATGTGGTGGAGGGGGTGGTTTTGTTTTCTTATTTGTTCATTAACTCCTTTTTAATCATCTGGAGAAGTTAATTAATTGGTTTTATTGACAGGTTCTAAATTTTAGACATAACTTAGTACTTGTCTTTAATTCTTAAAAAAAAAACCTAACTTGAACAAGAACATCCAGGATATAAGTGATGATTAGATGATTATAACTACAATTTCCCACACCTCAGTTTGCTTACAAAGGTGACTCTACTGGCATGAGCACCTCTCAAGTCTTGTTTCAGAGGCTTGCAGAGCAGATATTTCTTGCTGCAGAGACTGCTTTTGATGCCCCATCTCCCTTGTCTTCTACACGGGGCAGGTCTGGTACAGGATGTTCTTTCCAGATCAATGATATGACCTAGTAACTGGAAATTACTGTTTAAACCTATAAATGCCAGCAGAGGATCTGATGGCTCCTACTAACAGCTGCTCTCTTAAAGGTTTCTCATACTATGAACCTGTGCATTGTTTGTAAGAGCAGTCAGCAAAGCAGCCAGGCTGTTACTCCTGAGCTGACAAGAACGACTTTTTCCTTAAAGAGAAGATTTAATTAAGAGTTTAAAAACCAGATAGTTCCATGATTTCTCTCATTTTGGATGCCATGCAGCTGTATATTTAACCTGTAGCACTAAAAAAAAAAAAAAACAGTTTGAAAACTATGGCCCTGGATATGAAGTCCATGTTCTTTCCTGAGACAGTGAAATCAGATCAACAACAGTAAATTTCAAAGCTCATATACCTTCATGGAAGCTTTCAATTCAGAAGCATCATACTGTGCTGGTGTCTTCAGCAAGCCCAAGATCACTGCCTCCAAATGACCTGAGAGAGCAGACTTGAGTGCTGCAGAAAGTTCCTGTAAAATAGATGGGATGATGGAAGAAAAGAAATTAAAGCTCATTTCTGATCTCCAGAGAATTTAACCTGCAGAGCTTTAAGTCTCCAAGCTTGCAGCAGTGTTTCTCACAAAACTGACAAGAAAACAGAAACATAAAGAGCTTTCTGGCTGTGAAAGCCTCAGAAAGAAATTAGGGCAAAGGAATTTTTTTCTAATCCTCTGAAAATAAGAAGAAATGCACCAGTGTCTGACAAAGTGCTGGAAAGCATGGTGCAGACACATCTAAACAGCTTCACTCCAGTCCTGAAGCACTGATGCTTTGTTGGAGCTAATAAGCACAGATGGATCGGAGTTTGACTCACTGTGGTCACTGCTTCTCCATCATACTCCCACAGTTTTCCCAGCAGCACTGCATTATATGTGGTTTTCCTCTTATCCCAGCCCTTTACTAGCTGAGACATTGGAAAATTGACTGCACACTTATTCCACCGTAAGGCCCAGCTCCCAAACAGCTATATGAGGAGATAAAAAATCATCCCTGAGCACTGAAAAATTATGCCTGTCTTCAAGGAAACTATCAGAAGATTGTAGCCTAAATCCCTACTGTTAATTGCCAGTCAGCCCTAGGAAAAGAAACAGTCAGGGATGTTCACTGCAGAGGATGCAAATGTGCACCAAAGAGTCAGAGCCCATGTCCTCGTATGGGTTTCAGATGCAACTTGAATTATGCCAGTTTATCAACTTCCCTGTAGTGTATGTTACAAAGCTGAAATCCCCAGGATCAAGTCTGGGGATCACACAGATCCATGTATTCCCTAAGCTGAAGTTAAATCTGTAGCATTCAGAAGGGAATTGCTGCATTTCAGTTGCTGGTTTCTCACTAAAAATCACTGAGCTGGAGAGGCAGGGGAAGAGGGGGTGGAGAAAGTGACCTCAGCTAAATTGCAGAGATGCTTGTGCCAGAGAGATAATGAGCCAAGGCATTTAGTTAATTTCAGAGTCACTCACTTAATCCAGGGCACTAATTTATGCTAATACTGTATGCACCTACTGCATGGGTCAAACAAGGGAGGGAATGGGGGTTTGGGGCATCTGGCTGCTTTAGACCTAGAAACATTTTAGTACAACCACTCCATTTGGGATACAATGCTCCCGCCTTTCTTTGGGTGAAAATGGGTTCTTCAGAACTGCCACAGGAAAGATAGCACATATCTCTGTAATAAATTTTAAGGAACAAGTTGCCCAGAGAAGTTGTGGCTGACTTATCCCTGAAAATGTTTAAAAGGCCAGGCCAGGATGGAGCTTTGAGCAACCTGATCTAGTGGAAGGTGTCCATCTTGGGCACCTAAATTCCCTTCCAACCTAAACCAAGAGTTTCCATCAGACATTGCTTATCTCAAAGGAATTAAAAGAGAGGTAGACTATGTGGCATTTAAAAATTATGATCTATTGATAGATCCCGCAACACACAAAGCAAGCAGCCTAGTAGAGCACAATACATTGCTAACAAAATCTGCACAACTGGCAAAGAAAACCATTAGACACTGTCCCTAGAAGATATACCTACGTGTCTTTTCATATCCCACTTCCTCCTCTCTTGCCTCCTCACATGTTTATCTGAGTGGTTTCTACTGCACATTTCCATTGTTTATACGACTGTTTTATTCTTTGGCACTTGTTAAACTTCTGCTAAATTCAGTTTGTTCTTGGGTCGCGGCAAGGGAAAAAAGTGAGAGAGAAACATGAAAAAAGTTGCAGGTTTTCTTGACTGTGCATTTTTGTGGTCATGCAGAACATTTAACAAAGCTTTAAGTGACACACTTCATGACGGGGGTCCATTTATGTGCAGACTGTCCCAGTGTCCCCAGGGCAGGATGTGCAGGCGTGTGCAAACATGCACGTGTTCAACCTGGCCATGCCTCTGCATATGCCTCTACCAGTCATGCAGAAAAGCTGGTGAACTCCAAAATTTAACTCTACATTTACATTTGGGCTCAGATGAGTATTCTGGGATGCTATTTGAGGACTACCATTTGGGGTCTGGCAAACCTGGAAGAGATACATTCATCATAATCTGAACTGTATATAAAGTTTCCTTTTTTTCACTGGCATGAAACTTCAATATATGGTAAGATTCTCAAAACCTCAAAAGAGAAGAGCTCTTGCCTCCCAGACAGCAAGACTCATTTTGCAGAATTCTGCACACATCTTACAGATTTCTCTCCATCAATAGATCAGTACCTAAGGTATTTCTGCCAGGATAATTTTTAATGACAGTTCAACTCATTACATCACTATTCCACAGCTGCAGTGCTCGTAGCACAACTGACTGCAGTCCTTTCTCAACTAAGCTAGCTGTGTGAATAGAAACAGAACACTTCCCTTATGCTGAGTTGTCTTAAAAAAATAAACAAAAAAATCCAACACCCCCCCAAAAAATATCAACCAACCAAAAGAAAAAAAAAACAATCCCCTAAAGCATCTCTCTTTCATTTTTTCCTTCAAATGGAGGCACTTCATGCCAGTGGCTTCTCAGTATTTTTAGCACATTTCATGAAGGAATCCTGTGGATTCCACTGTGATTTCTGAAGGTGCTAGGAAACCACCATCTCCAACAGATTGCATCCCAATTGTGCATATTCAACATATTTAAAAATTCTACCAGTCCTAAACTGTGACAGCATGGACAAAGTAGATGCATCTTGAATTTCAGTGACAAGACAAACCCTGACAAATCTAATTGTCCACAAGAAAAATATTCAATAATTACTATTTCTTCATATTTTACTACCTTTTTGGTTCTCCTCTGATAGGCAAAAGCAATGTCCTGCCTCTGTTCATTGCTGCGGTTTGTCAGGATGTTGATGATGGTGACCTCATCCACACCTACAAAGACACAAGACAAAGAGTTAGAGAAGCTTTCTTGTCACTGATCTTGTATCAGGATGTTCCCCAACACTCCAAACACAGCACATGTGCTGTCTGGAGCAGAGCTCAGCAGCTCTCACTAGTTAGTGTTTATCCTGTCCTGGCCATGGGGAAAAAAAGCCACCAACTAGAGCCCAGACTTCTGATGGGATGCAGATCTTTGGACACACCTCAAAGTCCAGTTTGTGACCAGCTTTGCCACTCTGTCTAGTGCTTCACTTATGTGTCTGTACACTAGTTTTCAAGCACTCAGAATTCTGCAAAAAGTTGCTCAAGAACAAAGACTTTAAAACTCGTACTTACTAAAGCCTGTCCCATCATTTTAGTGGAGTTTTTCAATCAAGACTTCTTAATAAAGCAGTTATATTTTCTATTTAAGCCATGTAATCCATCACTCCAAACATGGAAATGGGAAAATAAACCAGTACATTAAATTCAGTAAGTTTCAGAGGCTCAAAAGACAGAAAGGAATTTTGGCACTGGAAGAATTAAGTAAATGCTACTTTTTGAAATCACTGGAAGATCCATGCTGAGCTGTAACTGGCACACCTAGAAGATGTGGATGCTCAAACTCCCAGTTTACCTATTAAGATAAGTTTATCTTTTAACATCAGCAAAGGTTTACTTTCAAGGGAACCATTCCAAATCCATGCACTTCAGTGCAACTGTCAGCTTTTGAAGCAAACAGGTGGCTCTAATCTAGAGGTCAGAACAAGCCCAGGTCTTCACCTGAGCTCTCTCTGTTTAATGAAAGTATTATGAATTGCTTCTTTCACAAATGCACAGACATCAGTGTAAAAGATAATTTACACTGAAAAACCCCAGAAAGTAAGGACTGGATCAGCAGCTACTAGCAGGACTCAGATCCCTGCCAGAATTCAGCTACATTTCTTTTCCCTATTACCCAAAGTAACCTGAAACAAAGAACTGCAACTGGTATTATAGAAATGAACCATATAAAGTATGAATCTTGCAAAAGATCTTTTAGCCCATAGCTGCAGAGTCTAAAATTATAAGTCATATCCAAAAATTCTCTTTCTTTCTTCACCACATTTTTCATGATGAAATACTACATTTGGTAGCGTTGTGTCCTTAACTTGTGCTGAAGCAGACCTACATCAGTGCTCTTATTCACACAAGCTTGGCCTGCAAATGATGCCATAAGGTCCTGGAAAGCATAATGTGTTTAAGTTAAGTTACAGACTCTGAGTTGAAAACAGGCTGACTGCACATTTCAGCCATAATCTACTCCTGCACATTTTCAAGTGTTCCCACATTATAAAAGAAAACAAATTCTCCCTGTCCAGAAACGGCCACACACAGACATTGAGCCTTTCAGCTGTTGCAGGCCCACAGTACATGCCAATGTCTTAAGCTTTTTAATAAATTCTGAATTTAAACCATTCTTGACATTCAAAAAAGCAAATGACATTTTCAAGTCGTACCACAATTGCTTCAGATTGGAAGCCCACAAATGACTGCATCCAAATTTCTCATCCACATGCCATGGAAATATGAAGTTAACTCATTGCTCTGGCATTCAGTGGAAAGTAAGGGCTTGTACTTCATTCACACTGGGGAATCATGCTGCACACACAGGATGCTGACTCACAGCTCCTGAGGTGGGGCAGAGCAGGACAGCAGCTCCAACACTTTCCTTTGCTGTTTGCTAAAGTCTCTGAAAGTTTCAAAGCAATGAAACAGAGTTTATTTTCAAATTTATTCTGGCTAGGCAGATTTTATCCCTGCATTTCTATCAATGGGGAATGGAAAGAAAAATTCTGCTTAATAACAGCTTTTCTTGTGAAAGAGGCAATGTGTGGTGGCATTGGTAAGATCACAGCGTTGGAGCTCAGTCAGCAAAAATGAGGAAATGAACAAGAATGGGGTCAGAGGAAAAAATTTAGATAAAACAAGACCATAATTTCAGCTCTGCTATTTTGCTTAGCAAGGGTTCACCAAACCCAAACCATGTTGCAATGAGATATTTCTTTAGTGACAGTTTTAATATTTGGAATATGCAACTGATGCAGTTTGGTGGATTTCAGACACTGCCCTCTCTCAGCAGCAACCCAGCAGATATCCTCTAAAAACTTTTACTTCATAATCTTAAAAACTCTATCAGAAATTATGGGCATGTTGGATATACTACATAAACAGAAAATCTTTCTGTAAGATTGAACTGACTGGTTTATATGTCATCATTGTTTTAGCAGTTTCTGGATATAATGAATTTATTACAGATCTATGTTCTAAGCCCTTTCCTACAACAAAACTGTGCCTGAATTCTGCCAGCCATGGAATAAAAAAGTATCCCATGAAACCTCAATAGAAGGCTGCAAATAACGAATATTCACAAACTAGACTGATAAAATTATTTAACAAGTACTTGATACACACAAAGTGCCAATGCCAGGAAATAACTCTGAAACAGAAGAGACAGTTCAGCAGTTGTCTTTGCTACAAGGAAAAAAGAAAAGGAAATCTAACATAAGCTCTGTTAGTGCCCTTCTAGATAGTTTCTTCTGCTTAGGTTCACATACATCAGCTACTCCATACACAGAGCACAGCAGAGCATTATACAGAAATTAAACAGCTTCTTGTCCTATGCAGCAAAAAGCCAACACTTACAAAGGACATGCCAAGGCACTAAATCAATTTG
Organism: Ploceus nigricollis; assembly: GCA_013399945.1. Classification (NCBI taxonomy): domain Eukaryota; kingdom Metazoa; phylum Chordata; class Aves; order Passeriformes; family Ploceidae; genus Ploceus; species Ploceus nigricollis. The sequence continues at coordinate 539,638 of VXBC01004931.1, read as the reverse complement.
CTGCAGAAACACTAAAGAGCAAAAAAATGAAACACAGCCATGGCATTTATACCAAAAGGAACAAGCCAGAACTGTAACAAGTTATTTGCATTATGCAATCTCTATGTTGAACAATTGTTAACTACAAGGTTCTGTATGACCTGGAGGCATTTCTGCACATTTCCCTTCCTAGGCTGGTGGATATATATAAACCCCCTGCATTTAATTCAGCCCCACTCAAAGCCCCGAAAAGGGCTGGACAATGTATTTGTGCAGTATAGTTTTTGCAGGTAGATCTAAGCCCAAATAAACACAAAGTATTTTCCAGAGGTCCCCACAGATGAACAGATGGCTTAGCAACCTCTGAGGAATTCATCTGAAGAGTATGAATGAATGCTGAAATATTTAACATTACATAGAGCAGAACAGTCACACACTCTGCCCTAGATCTTTTCCCTAAATCAAATGTACCGCTGTTGCTTAGTAAAATAAGCTTTAGCCATTTTGCACAAGAATCACTAAAATGGAGATTCATGACTCTAATTCTGGGAGTTTCCATTAGCATATAATAATTACCATATAATTATTTATATGGTAACTCTCCCAACCTGGCCTGCCCTGATGGCAAACACCAGACTTCAGGCACTGTTTATATAAGCTATAGCCAGAGATAAGACTCCACAAGATATCATTTCCAAGGCAGTGCTATGATTTCCAAGATATTGGAAAGACTGCTTTGGTGAGTGTGACATACAGGCTCATTAGAGCATGTACAGACCTCAATTTCCAACACAAAGAAAGCCCAAGGCTTCAGATACCAGGTGTCCTTTAGCCTGTAGAGAGTAAAGCCCCTCAAATGGTTCTTACATGCTTGGGTTTTGGGTTTTCTTTTTTTTTTTAATTTTTAACCACAAACCAGCTTGCATATATATTTATAACTTACCTCTCTCACTGTTTTAAAATGAACAAGTCATATTCCTCTTCATCACTCTGTGATAACTTACATTGCTTATTTCTACTTCCCACATCCAATGCAAACTAATTGCTAAAGAAATGGTGATATTTCCTAGGAAAATGGTAGCTGCTGTGGATGTAGACAGTTTGCTCATTATGGGTGTTATATTTTCAGTTCAAAAACTACTTAGATATTTCCCAGAATTATTTTAAATCTTATTCTTGCAGGTAGCTCTTTACATCACTGTTCATAAAAACCAGTTCTTATCTGGATGAGTTGGAATTTTCATTTGAGGAAAACTCTACATATATTTTAGAGGGCTCACATTTTATCAAAACTTCTGAATTAGCAGATGAAAATATCCTATTCCAAAGCATTCAAAGTACAAGGAAACAGTAGTGGAAGAAGGGTCATAACACTCTCATTCTTAATTTTCCACAAGAACACTTCCATTCTTTAGGGTGGAAATCCGGTATCAAAACCGTAAAGAGATCTTCCCTTTAAAGCCACCTTTACAACATAAGTTCTGGGAAACAAACCAATAAGCAGAGAGAAGCTCAAGCCTACAAACATGCAGGTCCATGAGTAAGTTCCTTATTATTTCCTCAGACAGTTGAAAATCATCTCTCTACTGAAATGTTTCCATGTAACTTAACTGCACTGCTTAATTTGCTGGGAGAAAGTGGAAAGACAACATGAGCTTGACTTTCCTGACTGGAAAAGCTTTTGTACTGCCTAGGAGATTGCAATTTCCTTTTGCAATAATTAGCAGCTTGAGAGTTCAAATGTGTAAGTTTGTACCTACCCTGAGAGTCTCATGGTGTATTTGAAATGTCCAGATTTGTCCTATAATCAGTGCTGCAAAAAATTATCAAGTCTAGACAAAACTCTACATATATACAAAGCATCTGCTGCCAAACCTGATGATATATATATAACTCTCTCATCAGGGAATTTTTTTTAAAAAAACAAACAATAAATGATTCAAAATCAGAACTGAACCCACTTTAATAAGGAATTTCTCTAGTTAAATTAAGAAATCTTGTGAAAGAAAGCCTTGTGCTTGTTATGGAGGGGATATATTTTACATTTTATAGCAAGTCAAACACATGCTTTGCTGGCACTGATGGAAGACTTAGCATTTTTTTCTGATGAGAAATTGTTTGGCTTTTAAATTTCTCTCTGACATGAAGGCAAAAGAGTTGCCGGTTCCAGCTACGCCCAGCTGCTGCTCCTCTGCTCTGGAGCAAGTGTGGAAAGCATGGCACTCCCTGTCCCAGGACAGGACAGGATCACAGCCCCAGGAATGCCACCAAGGCATTACTTCAGAGCTGCAGTTCACACTCCCTGCTCTCCTGATGGTTTTAATATACCACAGGGAAGCCTATCTAATATCCCAGCTCTGAGAAGCTCACATTGCCCTGCCCCTGAAATACTGCAAACTCATTTCAGAAACTAGTTTTTAGAACCTTGTTTGACCCCAAATTAATACAGATAAATGAGTATTTAGTTCAAAACCCAGGAGAAAAATGTTCAAACCACCCCTCTGCAGCTGTCTGGAGAGCTGAAAGGAAGAAATGTCCAATCCAACAATCCAGTAGAAACCCATGATTCAGAGCCCACTCCCAAACCACTGCCAAAGGAGCTGACACTTCATTCTCAAGTGGCAGAAAAGAAGAATTTTAAGTACTGATGAGTCAAGAGAGAAAAAGTAGACACTTTCAGTGATAATCTCAACAACTCATGGCTACAAACTTAAAAGCATATTCAAAGCATGCACTTCCAGGGTTCAAAATCTAACTTGGTCAAGATTTCAAGGAATCCAACATCTCTTAAAGTAGGTATCCTTGAGTAAGGATATCAAAATGTTGGTGTTGAGACACAGTTTTGTTCTGGCTTTCGCAAGCCAGCCTTCTCCCTCAGGCCAGGATGGAAGCCCCAGCCCCTGGTGCTCACCTTTGGTCTTGATGGCCGTTTCGAGGGCCGCAGCGTCCCGGTCAGCATCGAAGTTTGAGTAGGCCTTCACTGTGGCATATGCACTTGGAGGGAGAGAATGCTGGAGGGAAAAGAACAAAAAGTGTGAAAAACCCTTCAGAGTTCAATTGTGCAATTAATAAAACACATGGCTCTCAGTTACCTGGTGTTTAGCCCAATGTTTAAATGCAAGAACTACCATCTGGTTATGTGTGAAAATGGAATTCTACTAAGAGCCACTGAAGTCTCTTCTCCTCATGTGTATTGCCCAGAAATCCACTCACAGCCATGCTTATTATAACACAGAATATATACAAGCAGATATTATATTTATTGCAGCAAAAACCCAACACCTTCCAAGTTTACTCACTAAACTTCAATATTCTAAAATCTGGAGTTTTCTGGCTAGATCTGAAGGAAAATGACTACAGGAAGCTAATTCCAAGAAAGTTAAAGTCTACAGTAGTTTAGATTTGAAGTCAATATTTTACTTTTGATTACAGGCTACGAGTAATAAAGAAAAAAGAAGAAATTGAAGATTAAAAACGATAAAGTCAGAAAAAGTTTTGTGCACTGTCTCATGAACTTTAAAGATAACATAAAAAAATCTATTTAAGGCCATAGTTCTAGAAAGCAGAAGTTATTAATAATTGTTTGAAATTCTTGGCCTCCAGATCCTTCCTTTAAGGAGCACGAGGCTTGCAAAACCAAATGACATTTCAAATTACCTCTGGTAAGACTAAGAGGACTTGCAGGTAAGCTCACTTAGTAAATAGATGCAACATTTTCCAATTTACCAGACTTTATCAGCGGTTTATCATGGTCCTCTCCTGAGGATTAGAGCTGCAAACAGAGAGTGACCAGAACAGAGATTCAGCTCTCCCCAGCTGCTTCAGTGTAAGCCAACAGCTTGTTCTCGCCTCCCAGGGGAAGGTTAAATTAAACCACAGATTTTCATACAAGTAGCTGGGTAATATTCACAAATCCCATTCTGCTGAGTTCAATTTAGAAACCTAAACCTCTGGCAGAGAGGTAGAGCTCCTAGCACCTGAAATTGCCACAGCCATTTCCTAAGTGAATGAACAACTAAGCTTTCTTGGAATAGATCCCCAGAAACTTTTGTTTCCATCTCTAACTCCAAAAGGAAGTTGGGTTCATGAACAGAACTAAGCTATCCTAATATGCCTGGAAATTTTTTTACATGCAAATTTTTAAGAGGAGCACTTTGAACTAAAAAATTCCATGGTTTCTGGCTAATTTTGACTCTATCCCTGTAGAGGTCATGCTGTTCTGTACAGATTCCTCTGGCAGCTACCCCTGTGCCTTCTGGAGACAGTCTGTTTTATGCTGTGGAGATGAGAAGTCAAAAAAACACCAATAAACTGAATCATTTTCTTTTGTCTCTTACCATCAGTTCAGTCCAGCAAAGTGGCCCCAGTTTGGCCCAGAGCCACACCACAAAACACAGCCTTTGCTTTTAGTGGATCAAGTTGGCAATGGAAACAGTAAATGGAGACATGCAACACAGCCTCAGAGAAATCTGTGTGCCTGGAAGATTCCTAAGGCAGGCATCCACCATCCTGGGGCACTGCTCACTAACCTGCACTCTGCATCATCTGAAGCAAGTCACCTGGTGGCCTTAGCAGAGCTGGGTACCTCCCCTCCCACCCAGCTCTAAGTATTTTCTGAGTAATTTGGATGGAGTAGTTTACTGAAAAGATGATAGCATACACTAACAGAATACACAGCATATTTGCAATTTGGTGGCCATTTTCCCTCTGTCCCTCCACCCAAGGCATGTACCAAGTCAGACTGAGTTTCCTTGACACCTGACAGGTCTTATCAGGGTGATGGCCTATGAAAAGCAGCCATTTAAATTCCAAGCTATTCAATTACTCTGGTACACTACTGTACCACAGTACCAGTACTCTATGTTTTCAGACAAGACAGCTGTCAAACTGACTTTCCATTCAGTTCAGTATAAAATTCTTTACAATGTGGCAGTAAAAGTCCAGATAATGTGCAACTGCATCACCTGTCTGGGCCAAACTAAAGCAGAGAAATTGGTTTTCACCCTATGCATTTAGTGTGTTTCAGAGGTCCTCCACCTGCTTTACTTCCTCTGAGCTTGAAAAATTTAATCCTATTGGGAACTATGAGGGAGAAGCAAATATCACTAACAGCTGCAGAGGCTTAATTTAACCTAAAAACACCAGGACCCTTTCACAATCTCTACACCTGAGTATTCTGAGAATATTTCTGTATTCTTGAGGAGAGATCCAGAAACTGGGAGCACAGATCAACCTCAGCTCAACTCCATCCTCTCCTGGAAGGAAAGTCCTTCACCTTCACTCAAATCAGCTGCTGTACCACTGATGCAGAGCACAGGACAGCACTGGGGTTCAGCCACAACCATTCTACACCCTCAAGGTTAAAATTTTTAAGATTTTAATTGCTGGCCCAACTACTCTGTTTAACATCAGTTAATTTGCTACATCATTGCTTAGAGGAACTGGTCTAATGCTGCAGAGCTACCCAGGCCAGCTACTCAGTATTTCTGGCTTCCAACTTATAGCACAAACCAGCTGCCTGAGCCTTCTGACACTCTGCAGCAGGATTTCTGATGGAAATGCTGCCATGGAACAGTATTCAAATCTGACTCTTGCAACTACTTGCAAGAATCAAGGAAGAAACATTTCTGCCCTTGAGAATATATTGCTTAATTATTATTCCAGAAGTAATTCTCCATTGAAACACACAACCATGAAAGCTGAAGACTTCAGTGCTTTTATACTACAAAACCAGTTTTACTACTTACCTACAATGCACTGGCCAGTTCTTTGTAACAGCTCTTCCACAAACACAGTCTGGTGTAATTAATTTTGCAACAAGTAACAGAAATTGGCAAAACATTTGCTTGTACCAAGCTCAGATCTGGAGCTACCAGCTGTAAGATTTATATGTGTAGCAAGTTCATTAGGAATGTTATGAAATAAGGCATGGATAGGATTCACTTCCTCTTCAGTGACAATCACAGAACCACAAATTTATGGCATGATATGCTGATACCACACTGGTAATCTACCATCTGACTGCAACTTAAGAAATCAAACAAAGACTGTGGCTTTCTGGTACTTCAATAAAACTATAAACCAAGTGCAGATGTGGTGAAAAACACAGAAAATAAGTTTGAGAAAATAATTTTTTTCAAGAGCTGGTTTGGTTGTGGTGATAATCATTACAGGAATTAGATCCCCAATATTTTTGTTCTCATAATGTTTCCCATTTTTAACTGGAAAAAAAAAAAAAAGAAATTCAGAGGGTATCAGCAAAACCAAACATATTTCCATCTTATATTCTCATCTTTAACTCACTTGCTCCTTTGGAGGAAAGAGGGACACAGATGCAAACCAGCCATTGTTTGCCCTGTGATCTCTTTGATAAGGCCCAGCAGGAGGATACTGCTCTGGCCAGTTAGAAGAACTCTCATTAAGTCATATAACTCTACTATGGTTTACAGCTGGTTTGTGGATGCAAACTGATCACTGCTGATTAGGTTTTTAGCCAATAAAAGTTTAAGAGATGTGTGGAATCTCGTAAACTGTACAGCCCAGTACAATTGTTGGTGCAGAGTCCTGTAAAAGGAATAAGATGAGACATTTAAGTAAAACAAACTTGTCTTGTTTAGATAATAATACTTACATCTCCTTCAAGGCTGAGCTTGCTTAAAATTTCATGAACAGTGGACATCTTGAAAGAATGCTGGAGGGAGAAAAAAAAAGACAAAGTAGATTTAAATATATTTACAGTTACATCAGTGTGTTCCACCAGTCTTGAAGCACTGCAGCACTTCAAGTGACATAGCCCAGTGGATCTGCTAATAGCAAGCAGGAAAGAAGATGTAAGAGTTTCCAAGCCACACCACCATTATTAATGCAACAACAAGAGGTCTTCATTCCATTGTACAATAAAAATTCCTTAAACAAGCATTTCTTCTGCATTTTAAATACTCAAACAGGAATTTGAGAAATCTCTGCCTCAGAAACAGAGTTGCCTAAGCTGACAACTCAGTACCAGGAAAATTATTCAGAAACATTATAGCTTGGTCCAGCTCAAAGTCAAAGAACAGCAACAAGTAGTAGCATTTAAATCACATGCCCAATTCCTCAAGTACTCAGGAAATGCAGTGGAATTATTTCTTTTCCTGCAGGCATTTTACAAAACCATAACCCTGTTTAATCTTCAGCCCTGGATGCTGGATCTTGTGGTTTTGTTGTAGCTCTCCAGAACAGACATCCCTTAGTAACACAATTATCAGAGATGAGGTAGTAAGGACTATCTTAAAATGGTAGCTCCAAAAAAGAAGAGCCATTGTGGCATGTTAATATCAGTGCTCCATTGCCAGGACCTGAATAACATCTTCCTTGTATATGTAAAAAACCAGGGAAAATCCCAACCCTGAGATGGATTATATACATGGCAGAAATAAACATTGATGTGATAAACTTATGTTACAATACTTTGCCTTTTTTAAACTCTGGATTCTGGTCAGGGAGCTTGCCAGAGCTGTATTACTGCTTTAGTGAAAGGGTCTCTCAGCTGAGGAAAGTTTTTCCAAACGTTGTAAGCCAGGGGCAATATTTAAAAGGCTGGATGCATTCCCAAAACCCTGCTCTCAAATTTCTCTACAGAAAGGACAGACATTGCTACACACACTGCTACCCAGTCACCCAGGATGGCTGTTGAAATGAAAGCTTTTTTCCCAGGACCTCTACAGTCCAGCTGCAGAGAGCATTATCAAACAGGGAAAAGAGCTGGCTTAGGAGAGGACAGGAGAAAGGGCAGCAGCACCTCAGAACCAGAGACATTCCACTAACTGATAAGTGAGCCTGATACCAAAATTGCCCTGTTTTCAGCTGGGTGCCACGCCCTTCATTCCACACTGTCACCGGCTCCCCAGGCCAGCTCCTTGGCTCCACGCCCCCCCCAGACAACTCCCAGCTATTGTGCAGCCAGTGCTGGCTACGTCCTTTCAACTGGCTCTCAGATGGCTTTTAATCCTCCATCAGTCACTCTTCTGACAGGATGGGGGTTTCCTCAGGACCAGCCACCCAGGCCAATGTCCCAGAGAAACCAATCTCCTCTCCACTCAATGACCAATTAAGAGCTTGGAGAACCAGAAAGGTTTGAAATACTTTCTTGACAATGGTGATCTGGTTAAAACTCTAGGAAAAAGTGTTTTGTTCTTGCTGTTGTTTTATTTGTTTGTTTTAGCTCCTGTAAGGAGAAAAGCAAAGAAATCTTTTGGCAAAACCAGCTAGTGCTACAAGAATAAAACACAGCAGCAGAATCACAATACATTCGTAGTGTAACTGCTGTTATCTCACATTTCCCCACTTAGAACACAGAGAGAGAATCTTCCATCTTCTGAAACAATCTAGGTCTAAATAACAAAAGCAACTTTACTTCAACAAAAAATAAGATTCCAGGGGAAGAAAAATAAGACAGAGAACAAAATGACAGTCATGCACTGATATATTTGAGAAGAAATGTTTTTTCAGGGGTAAAATTCAACCCTTTAAAGACAGGTTGCAGAAGTTGTAATAAGCTGTTACCTGCTGCTGGCATTATAAACCATGCTGGGTAGAGGAGGTTGATATACATTCCGGAGTTATGAAATTCCTAATGTTTACACTTCATAAAACGAAGAGCCTGTGAGACCTTTGTACTCTGACAGTACTTCAACTATTACCAAAGATGAGCATCTGAAGTCCTTTAGTCTTTCTTGTCACAACGGAAACACCAGTGAGAGCTGAAGCAAAGCAACTGCAGCATAACCTTTCACATTAAAAAAAACCCAAAATCACTGAACAGCTTTTTGTAAGACTACTGTTTCTAAATCAATTAAAAACCACACTGAATCAGGTTTGTTGGAACAAAACACTTGATCAGAGTCCAAGAACAGAACTAACACACCCTCACATAGAGCTGGAACTCCAGGTTCATATCACCAGAACACAACATGCTATAGGAACTGACTGCCCATCAACAGCAAGCTGGCAAAAGAAAAAAAAAAAAAAAAAAGGAGTTCTTGCAAGAATCCTTACAGAGAAAGATTTTTTTACCCAGAGAACAAACACAGCTCTTGTCACACCCTGCTCTGTAAAGCACTCATATTTGAGAACAGACTCTCACTGTTCTCTGATGGACTGATTTTATCTGATGTAGTTTTGACAAGTTCTGGATGGGTTTGAACACGTAAAGAGAAAATACTTGCACTAGCCTGTTCTTCCTTACACTGGAAAGGAATCAAGTTTTACCTTCCAGCTGTAAACTAATACTTCAATACCTTAAGGCAAGTTTCTACAATCAATTTCTAAATGCACATTACACAATCCTGAATCATATTATTCTGCTAAAACAGATGGCATGTTTTGACCTCAGCCCTCCCAGCAGGCACTGGTTTACAGGTCTGTTATTATACTGGCCCAGTCTCTATTCACCAACTTATCCCTGAAACTCCGTGGTAACGGAAGAATGTGTGTTTAAAAGCAGCCCCATATCTTGATTTCCAGGGCCAGCTCACACACATTATGGAAAAACCCCCTGTGATCCATGGAAAAGTTTCAGGTATGCACAAACAAGTGCATTGCTCAATAAGCAGAGTTAGCATTTTAAGAAGCACTTATTATACCAGGCAGAGATATGAGCAAAGGGTGTTCCCAGACATCTGAGCCAAGGAAACGGCATCCCCGGAATGAGAGAATGGAAACTCTTCCACTTGGAGCACATCTGTGTCCACAAACTGGGGCAAGCCTGTTACCAGAGGTGAGGGAGAGTGAGGAAGACCTGCAGCAACTGCTGTAAATGAAACAAGGACTCAAAATCATTCATATATATACAGTGCTGAGCAGCAGTACAAATAGGCCAGGCTGCATCTCCCCAAATCACCCAATAAGGTTTAGCACATCATTTAAAGCCACTATTTGGAGGGGGAAAAAAATCTTCTTTAAAGAAAAGCATTTCAAAAGCCATTAAACTGCATTACCACAAACATACTCGAACCATTTTCTTCCACAGACATTGCTAATAACCCAGGAAGTTCCATTCCAGGAAAATACCATGCACGTACAGAATTAATGACTTTTGTTTCCTCAAACTCAAGTTATTCTCACTTTTGAGACTTTACAAGAAAACCTCTTTGGGTTTGGGGGGTTTTTTTGGTTCATCAAGACAAACTACACCAAATATTGGCCAATGGAAACTCTACCCACTAGGACTGTTTATCAAAACCAGCTCTAGCAGCAGAAGGCACACACAAGGATTAATCACTCAAGGGCACACTGGTTCCAGGAGTCTTTCACTCTTAAACTGTACATCAGGGTCTGCACCTCTGTGCAGATATAGCATTTGAATATGAACATAAGAGCTAACGTTAAACAGAAGTAGAGCTGCCACGTATAGGCACACAACTCACTTCTGCATGACTATGCTGAAATCATTTCACTTCTCTTTCAGTTAAAATACCTGGCAACATTCCTCTGCCCTACTTCCCCTCCACACTCGAGGGGGAAGTGGTGTCCGAGCTGACTCACAACCCAAAAGGCAGCAGCAGGATCTCCGCAATTCTCCTCACGACCGGGCATGGTGGGAGGCAGAGCCACGCCCAAGCCCGGCCGAGCGAGCAGGGGGCGCACGGGGCTCCGCGGCGCATCGCGAGGAGCGCAAAGGCAACGTCCGGGGAGCGCTGCCCACCCGGCACTGCCCTGCTGGGCTTTCCTGCTGCCCGTGCCAGCGGCTGCGGCTGCAGCGGCTCCGGCAGCCGCGGCCGCACCCTGGGCCAGAAGGGAAGGGAAGGGAAGGGGCCGCTGCCCCTGGCGGGCTCGGGGCTCCGCCGTGCCTGCGGGAGCAATTCCAGCCTCGCCCCAACTGAATGAACACCGCCTCCAGCGAGCCTGGCTGGCCGGCACAGCTTCTCTGCAAGCCTCCGCGCCGAGAAGCGAACTTATAGTACCATGGTCAACCCAGCCGAGCCTTTGTGTACCTTAACGACGAGAAGAAACTACTATCTGGGGAAGTTTGGATAAGTTTGGGATCGGTTCCTCTTTCCTGA